>JANLJB010002861.1:25609-35927 GCA_026212285.1 Bursera cuneata
TTACCCTTACTAACATATATAAAAAAATGACTTAATTTTTAAAAGACAATATTAAATTAAATTATCAAATTACCTTAACGCATATTTACACATATTAAAATACTTTTTCATGGACAATATTAACACATATTGATATTTTTTTTAAGGGTAATTTGATCATTTAACTTAATATTATCCTTGAAAAATTAGTTATTTTTTATGTGTTAGTAAGGATAAAATGGTAAATTTATTGGAATATGGAGGTTAATAGATGTTAACTAACAGAATTTTTAACTNGAGGACTTGAGAAGAGATTTTTTCAAAACTTAAGGATGAGAGAAGAGAAAAAGGGCAAACATCCCATATGAGTGAAAAAATAGAAAAAGTTAGGGGTGGTCAATGATAATTACTCATTCAGAAAGCAGCACAATCTCTTTTGAGCTATGCAAATTCTCCCTACGGTATTTTGATTTGAAAATCTAACATGGCATTAAGAGCCTCGCAAGGCAAACTCCATATTATCCAGTAACCATAACTCTAGTTATGGCCTCAAGGAGTAGTACTTCCAAACTTGGAAACATTAACACAAGCTTACTTTTTAGAGACTCTTTGAATCACTCTTCTCCAGTTGATTGGAGAAGAACAATTATTGTCTCCAGAAATCAAAACTTAAGAGTTTAGAGATTGGAAGGATTTATTCTAGGTTCTAAACCTTGTCTAGTAGGTTTTATTGCTTTATGTTCAATAGATAGTGACACTACAAGTGTTGAGTTGTAGCCAAATCCAGAATGTGAAGACTGGATTGCAATAGATAACTAGTGATTGGTTGGTTGCTAAACTCTCCCACTATTGAGGTTGCAGCCTAGGTGATTGATCAAGCAACCTCAAGAAGATTATAAAGAGCAACTGAGGAGTATTATGGAGCACAAAGAAGATCAGTGATCTCTAACTTCAAAATGGGATTACAAAAAAAAAAAACTACTAGGAAAGAATTTATGTCCATCGGTACCTTTTAATTTTGAAATATTATGTAGATAATTTTAACTGTTTCTTGACAATTAATTCATGTTTCTGATTTGATTTTATTGTTACTTCTAGCCCTTAATACACTCCTATTATGGTTCATATCAATGTTAAAGATAACATCTCCTGGCAAGAAATGCAAGTAATGCTCCTCAATTTAAGTTCATATTAGGTCTTGGCAAACTTTGTAACAAATAAGATGAATTCTTCCAAGCATTTTTCACAAGACCAAAGTTCATGTCAAGTAAATAATAAAACACCAGGTCTAAGAAATGGATGAGGATTTGGTGGAAGATCTAAAAGGAACGGTGCTGGCAGAAACAGAAAACCAACTAGCCACATTTGTGGAATGTTTGGTCATTCCGCACTCTAAGTGCGACTATAGAGGTGATTTAAGCTCTATTAGAAATCAATCTAACAACAACAACCAGCGACATACAACCATCGTTGTAACTTTAGAAATAATGGTGGATGATGCTTGGTGCATGATTGTGGAGTCGCCAATCATGTTACTTTTGATCCAGGTTTGATGGCTACCAAAATAGAATATGATGGTGAGAAAACTCTTGTAGGTGGAAATGTGTGAAATCTATATTTCACATATTGGTCTCTCTAAAATCTTTGCACACAACATTGATCTCTTACTTAGACATATATTAAGTGGTTCTAATCTAACTAAGAACTTATTTAAGTGTTTCTAAGTTCACGTGTGACAATAAACTCTTTTTGAATTTCATTCAAATATGTGTTTTGTGAAAGACAAAACAACCAAGTAGGTTTTGCTACAAGGGAGACTTAAAGATGGTTTATACCTGTTCCACATCGCACCATATTTGTCTGCCGATCTTTCCTCCAGTTTCTCATCATCATCAAGCCTTCTTAGTTCCATTGCATAGTCAAAATGTCAGTTTAAGAGTCATGTATATGTAAAAAAAGAGTGCCAGTTGCATAATTCTAAATCTGTTAAGTCATTTGCTTGTTTTAATTATTGTTTAGAGTCGGGAAATGTCAAAAAGATGCCTAGCATACTAAGTTAGGGTATTTGATTACGTGTCAAAAGTGCATAATTAAGTGGCTTAAAATGTGTGTTTTAGTTTGATTATACACTCGAGTTTGTCAAACAAATGTCAATTGATTGCTAAGCTATTTAATATGATAAATTTCATATTTTGTGCTTAAATTAATATCAATTATGTTTGAACAATGTAGGACAATTATTGAAGCCAATAGATGCAATTGGTAAGGGCTTAGATAGTGCATATTTTTATGAATATCTCTTGGTATTTTGGACATAACTTTCTCATCAAATATCGAAATGCAATGATTCTTATGACGTTGGAAAGCTAAGAGATAGAACTACAACTTTTGTATTCATAAATTTTTTAGAAAGTGAGCATCGGGGCACCGAAAAGCTGAAGCCTCGGCGTCTAGATGCTGATAACCCACATTACAAGAGGCAGAAGCCACATGCCTTGGCCTCCAGATTAAATGCCTTGGCCTCCAGATTAAACGCCTTGGTGCTACCTGGATAGAATGTGAATGCCCCGACACTGAGTGGTCAATGTCTCGGCTTCCAATCTCTGTCCTGCACTTCAAATTTACAAAACTGCCACTTGTTTGCCACCACTAAAAAAGAAACTTTCATTCTTGAAAACCTAAGTTTTCAAGTGGAGAGGAGTGACGACCCTTGACCTTGGATTCTTCATTTCTTTATGCTTTTTCCTTTATGTATTGTTGTAGATTCTTGCTAATTTCCTCTCAATCCTTCTTTATGCTTGGCTAATTAACTTGCCTAAGCTTGGGGATTAACCCACTCATGGATTTGAGTTGTATAAGTGATATTTTGTGATTTTAACATTTAATCTTACTTTTGATTCTTGTTTAATCTTTAAATAGAACTTTGGAATGTTTTGATCTTAGCATATTGAATGTCTGGTTGGGTTTAGTTTCCAAAGTTAATATTAATGGTTTTGCTTGATAATCTAGAGATTTTTTTGATTTGTTGATTGATTGAGTGATTAATGCTAAATCTACCGATTGTTAACCTAAGATATTAATTGTGTTTGATTCCTATCCCAAGATCATGCAATTAGTGTTATTTTGTCAAGATTGATGGTGGAAATACTCACAATACTCCAAGCTAGGTATTTCCGAAAATTTGGCCACAAATCCACCAAGATTCCAAGCTTTTGGCCAACCTCCTTTGTTGAATCTATCTTCCAATGGCTTGGTACCCTAACCCCTTTGGATTGATTGTGTTCTTGCTAGAGAATGGAAGCAATTTTGGAGCAAAATCTTCCTTAGAGCACAAGAGAGCAATTCGGCAATCACTTGATTAAAGAGAGAGAAATGTGTTTTAATGCATAATTAACACACACATTATGCATTGCCTACTTAGGTGTAAGTGTCCAACACTTAATGCATTCCTAAATTAATATTAATTAATTAGGATTAATTAGGACCAAGTAAATTGAATTAATTCTTAATTAATTCAAGCCATGTAAAATCCACCAATGGCAGGCCAAGCTTAGCCACCAAGTAATGATCAATATCAACTAAGTCCATTTAGTTTGATCTGTCTCTTTTGTTTTTGGGCCTAATGGGTTTGGATGAAAAAGTAAAGTTTCAAAACTTTGTTAATGGATCCAATCCAATTTAAAAGTCAATACCCATTTCTATATAGTAATCCAATTCACTAAATTGTCCCATTTAGACTTTAAACTCATTTTATTTTAGGCCTATGAAAAATCCCATATGAATAGTAAAAATACTATTCATGAAATTCCTATTCATCCCGGATGAAAACGTGTGCTCTCGTAACTCCCGTATCAATCCAACATCGGAGCATCATCGGAGTACGACCTATTAGGCTTTCGGATATGTTGCCCGTAAATCATGTTTCCCTAACAATCTGAAAGTCTGAAAATCTAGTTCTGAATCCTTATGATTTACTAGACATGTTTGGCTTCTAGCAAAGCACCGTGCCTCCCAATTCTCTGAAAGTGCACGTAAAGCCGCACTACCTTTGTCAGGCGTAGTTCTATGTAATTAAATCCTATGTCAAATATCACGTACGTGGTATAGGAATGGATTGTGTCTTCCCTAATAATGACGCACAATTCAGATTCTCATATTACACGCGATTCTCATTTTTGAGCTGTGACTGAGGATAATCCTCATTACGCTCTCGAATGCTAGCTAGTTTATTATTTATCGCTGTCGAATTCAGTGTGACATCATCTCCATATACCAAGAGTGACATGTCCCGTTTTGACATTACACCCATTCCTAAATAGTTCCCGGCGCACCCTCGATGAGCGTTTCTCTAACATAGAAATAGTTATTCACGTAAGTGTCAAAGTGAACCGATCCTTAAATAAGATGGCCATGTAAGTCTCAGGTCTAAGGATTACTTACACTTACCCTGATTAGACTTCCCATAAGCACTTAGGTAACATACCAATGAGATTTCGTATCAGGTCAAGTCCAGTGAATCTGTTACCGTATCTAACGGTTAACAGTGTTCCCTTATACACTTATATAATACTTAGATGTGTGAGAATCATACTGTTATACTTCTATAACTAGTACAAGTGTAATACTAGTCTATTCGTACCGCGGATGTCTTATCTCGACAACACTTTGACTAGGGACGTTTTAATGATGTTATATTACGTGAAGTGATTTCTGTCTTACAATCAAATCATTCATATTCACATCATAAGGACTTTTATCACATAATATCAATTTGTGATCCAATCATAATAAATGATAAAAGTGTAATTTCCTATCATACATAAATCAATAACGTACAATATATAATATATATTTACAATGTGATGCTCTAGGACACAAATAGTCCAACAATTGTCCACTTGGCCTAGAGCCAATCACTATAGTATCTAATACCTGATCTATATACATGTTGCTCATGTTTCTGCTGAGATAGCGTCTTCGTTAACAGATCAGTAACGTTGTCATCTGATGACACTGTCTCGATCCTGACATCACCTCTATAAATAATCTCTTTGATAAGGTGATATCGTCTCAAGACATGTTTGGATCTCTGATGAGACCTTGGTTCCTTTGCTTGAGCTATGGCCCTATTATTGTCATAACACAGTGCAATGGGCTCTTCTATAGTAGGAATTACATCAAGTCCTATAAGGAACTTGCAGATCTAAACAGCCTTTTTAGCTGCTTTAACTACTGCTATGTACTTAGCTTCTGTTGTCGAGTCGGCTACAGTGTCTTGCTTGGAGCTTTTCCAGCTAATTGCACCACTGTTCAAACAGAACACATATCCTGACTGAAACCGATAATCGTCTTTGTCAGAATGGAAACTTGCGTCCGTGAAACTATTCACGACTAGTTCCCCATCTCTATATATTAAAAACGCATCCTTAGTTCTTTTTAAGTACTTTAGGATGTTCTTAACAACAATCCAGTGTACTTCACCTGGATCAGCTTGATATTTGCTACACATGCTCAAAGCAATATCAGGCCGCGTACATATCATGCCATACATGACTGAACCAACAGCGGAAGCATATGGAATCCAATCCATCCTATCTTTCTCTTCTTTTGTTTTAGGGGATAATTCCTTAGAAAGAGAGATGCCATGTGACATAGGAACGAGTTCCCTCTTTGACCCTTCCATGCTGAATCTTTTTGGCACTTTGTCAATATGCGTGCTTTGGGAAAGCCCTAATAGCTTTTTAGATCTATCTTGGTATCTTTATTCTCAGAATATAGGCTGTTTCTCCCAAATCTTTCATGGAGAATTTCACTCAAAGCCATGTCTTTATGGATTGCAACATAGGAACATCATTACCTATTAGCAATATGTCATCGACATATAAGACTATAAAAGTCAGTGCGCTCTCACTAACCTTTTTATACACACAAGAATCATCTTCGTTTTGAAGAAAGTCAAATTTCTTTATTATTTCATCAAAACGTTGATTCCATGACCTGGAAGCTTGCTTTAATCCATAAATGGATCTTTGTAGTTTGCAAACCTTGTTTGCATGCTCTGGACTGATAAAACTGTCAGGCTGTGTCATATAGACATCCTCCAAAAGGGTCCCATCAAGGAATGCGATTTTAACATCCATTTGTCATATCTTGTAATCGTGATATGTAGCAATAGCAAGTAGAATCTGAATGGATTTTATCATGGCAATTGACGAAAATGTTTCATCAAAGTCAATTCCTTGCCTTTGACGATACCGTTTTATCATAAGCCTAGCTTTGTATATCTGTACATTGCTGTCCATGTCCGTCTTCCTCTTGAAGACCCATTTACACCCAATAGGCTTTATGCCTTCTGGTGCTTCAACCAATGTCTAAACTTAGTTGGCATACATGGAATCCATCTTGGATCTCATGGCCTCAAGCCATTTTTCAGAATCAATATCCAATACCGGTTTTTCATACGTGGTCAGCTCGTCATCCTCAATAAGATTGATATCTACATGAGGAGAAATAAGATAACCATATCTCTCAAGTTAACGACGAATCCTGCCTGACTTACGCGGTTCTTGTGTAACAGGTTGTGAGATAGTCATATCATCGTGTGACTCCACGGATTCCGAGAGGGAAGTGCCTTCGTCGATCTTGCTCTGATTTTCATCGAGCTCAACTTTTCTCCCACTTGTCATTGCAGTTCTAAATTCCTTCTCTAAGAAGACTGCATGAAGAGCAATAAATATTTTGTTCTCTTGTGGGTCATAAAAGTAATACCTTTTGGTTTCCTTTGAGTATCCTACGAATAAACACTTTTCTGATTTGGGTTGGAGCTTAGAGTTATCCAATCTCTTTACATAAGCCTCACAGCCCTAAATCTTCAAGAATGAGAAACCCGGTTTCTTTCCTGTTCATATTTCATATGGTGTCTGTCCAATAGACTTTGACAAAATCCTATTTAAAACAAATATTGCACTTTCTATGGCATATCCCCAAAAGGAGATCGGGAGCTCGGTACGACTCATCATGGATCGAACCATATCCAATAATGTTCAATTTTTTCGTTTGGACATACTGTTTAACTGAGGTGGTCCGGGAGGAGTCCATTGTGAAAGTATACCACTATCTTTCAAGTAGTCTAAAAACTCATTACTTAAGTATTCACCTCCACGGTTCGACCAGAATGTTTTAATACTTTTGTCAGTTTGTTTTTCAACTTCATGTCTAAACTCCTTAAACTTGTCAAAAACTTCAGACTTATGTTTCATTAGAAACACGTAACCATAACGAGATTTATCATCCGTAAAGGTTATGAAGTATTCATATCCACCACGTGCGTGCGTGGACATGGGCCCAGAGACGTCGCTGTGCACTAGGCCTAAAACATCGACGGCACGTTTCCCTTTTCTCGAAAAAGGGGGTCTGGGCATCTTGCCTAATAAACATGACTCACAGACGTCATATGAATTTAAATCAAATCCGTCCAAGTACCCATTCTTCAAAAGAGTAGATATACGAGTCTTGTTAATATGGCCAAGACGACAATACCATAAATAAGTTTCATTCATTTCACTTATTTTAAGTCGTTTGTTTGTTATATTACGAATAGGAGAATCAGTATTTAGAACATATAAACCATTATTTATTTCTGTTGTACAATATAATACATCATTTTTATATACATAACACATAGTGTTTCTGAATACAAAAGTAAACCCGCAACGGGCCAAACATGATACAAAATTAATATTCCTAGTCAAACTAGGTACATGGTAGCACTCGGCTAGTTCTAATACAAGCCCCGTGGGCAGAGACAAAATGTAAGTGTCTATAGCTAAAACGGTCATCCGGGACCCGTTTCCAACTCGTAGGTCAATCTCTCCCGCTGTAATCCTCCTATGCAGCTGGAGGCCCTGCACATCAGTACAATTATAAGTACCGCATCCAGTATCAAATATCCAAGATAAATTACTAGACTGTGATAGGTTTATTTCAATAACAAACATACATGAAGCTGGTGCCTTGCCCTGCTTCTTATTCTTCAAGTCGGCCTTGTATTTTCTGCAATCACGTTTCCAGTGACCTTTCTTGCCGCAATACAAGCACACGTCCTGAGAATGGTCAACTGTCTTAGATCCAATCTTTAGTGCAGCCATTGCTCTCTGAGCTTTCTAGATTTCCTTGAAAGGTCCAGAAAGAAAGTTTTTCTTCTTCCCTTTCTTTTTCTTCCCTTTCTTGGAGGACTCGGTAACATACGCCTCGCACTTCCTCCCTTTATTGAGCTCAAGTTCAACATCTTTCAGCATCATCATTAACTCTCCAAGAGTTTTCTCCTTGTTCAGCATATTGTAGTTCGTGACGAACCCACCCCAACTGTCAGGGAGTGACTGTAAAATGAGATCAATGTACAGTTCGGCATCCATGGCAAAGTTCAGAGCCGATAGCCTATCAATGCAAGCTATCATATCCAAAACATGTTTCTCCACAGAAACACCTTCTTGTATACGGCTCCTGTAAAGCTTCTTCGAGATTTTATACCGCTCAGCTCGAAGACTGGATGCGTGCAAATCCTTTAACCTTGCCATCATGTCATAGGCTGTATAACCTTTGTTTTGACGGCGAAAGGTAGGATTCATGCCCGCCAGCATGATACATTGAGCTTGTATGTTGTCATTATGGTGTTTTCTCTAAGATTCCCATGTGACATCATCCCGAGAAGGTTTAGGTGGGATAGGATTGTCAAGCACGTATAGTAGCTTCTCCTGACCTAGGACAATCCGTAGGTTCATGTCCCAATCCAAAAAGTTCGTACCATTAAAGATATTATCGCCTTCAATGATCGAACGAATAGATATGTTCCATGTCATATCTAATCGGTCCAACTAGGTTTTAACATAAAACCATAAAACGTGTTAGTAAAATAAATGAGCATATAATACGCAAAATAACATCAAAACGAAATTACAAATTTCAATATTATCTCCTACTATTTTTCTCAAGCCCACCCTCTGTAGAGTACTCGGGAAACCTAGTTTCCCAGAGGGTTAGGACCCCATTAAACAAAGTACAACCTTGGCTTTTGCACAACAAATTGTACAAGGTTTAATTAGGTAAGTCTCTCAGACCAATTGCATCCAATGCAACTCCTAACAAAATCGAGTCGACTCCCAGGTCGTGACATCTAAAGTTACTCCCAATATTTCCTTTAAATCCATCTAGGCCTTGGCTTTGGCATAACAAGCCTAATGATTTAGTTAAGCATAACCCATCGATTAGGGTAAGCTTTGTGGTCCAAATCATAAAACAGAAGTGACCTTGACTTTGGCCAACAAATCACAAATGTCCTAGACATATGACGTGTAACAAAGCTTTTATGATTTACCCTGCCCACGAGCAACGGTGACCTTGACTTTGGCCAACAAGTCACAATCGATCTTGGACTCGAAATAAACCATTCAATGGAAGGAAATCAAGCTTGATATTTATCGAGGGAGTTTTTCTCATAATGTAGAATAATAAATCCAATTTATTATCTTCAATACTATATAGTAATAAATCCAATTTCTTATCTTTGTTAGGTCTCATCAGCATACACCCTTAAACATGCATACTACAATAACATGCATTCTAAGGCGTAAAGTAAAGGAGTTCGGTAACGGTAAACGGATACTCACAAATTGTTCCTAGAACATTCTTTCCTAGTTTACATAATATTTTTCAAGAAACCTCGTTTTACATATGAGGGGAGTGAGGTGAGAAAAGAATTATAACGAGATAGAGATATGGCAGGACATGTAGGTCCTATTATCAAATGTAAATAAAATGTAAACTAGTATCCGTTTTATGACTATCATACATCAATCCAATTGACAAACAAGTGAGCATATGTTCATACAAGCATGTTATCAATCAAAATAAAATTTGATTAATACTTTTAATGACCATCCAAGGATCAAACAAATCACTTTCGGAAGTGATATTAAAACTTTTCAGACATAGTTAATCCAATTAACTATTCTAACGTACACTAAATGTTGTTAAGCTACACAAATCCAATCCAATCGAATTTTGTGCTCAACACACATACACTAAACCTACATCCACCAATTTGTTTAGACAAATCAAATAAAATCAAATCCCGTTTTGATTTTCATGAAATCGGTTAAGGCCCATTAAGGCCCAATTACAAAATTCAACAAAGGACGAGAGACATTAATAAAGTCAGAATAAAACAGCACACAAAAATACAAAATAAACAGCACACATAAAAAAAAATTTAAAGCACTCATGGATATGTACAAGTAGTTGTGATTGTGGCTCACATCTTCCTCTGGTTTTACGTCCAGTA
>JANLJB010002865.1:1007-18354 GCA_026212285.1 Bursera cuneata
ATGCCTGAAAGTTTCAACTAAAATTGCCAGAAAATTTTAATCCACTCTTTTTCCTGTAGATCCTTTTTTTTTTTTTTTTCAAACGGAGATGGAAATGAAACTAAATGTAAGTAGGACTAACAAGCACCCTAAAAATGACATCAAAGGAAAATTTGCAAAGCAGACAACTGAATGCTGAAAGTAAGGGCCAAGATATAAGCCCATCCAAACACTAAGATGATCCCAATGCTGGAAAGAATTGCAATAGGACCATTCTTGTCTGCACCTTTTGTTTCTTCAGTTAAATATGCTGCAGCATCGTATCCATAGAGTGAATACTGGCTGACAAGGAAAGCTAGAATGACTGCATAAGGTTTTCTCGATATTCCTGTTGATTCGGGTGACATTTCGAAATGTGTGAACACATATGAAGCAGATAGTCAGTGCAACCAGGGGAAGCATTATAACAATAACTAGCCCTCCAACAACCTGCCCAAGTTGAAATGTAATATCATTATAATTGCATATTGTTTCAGTACATTAAAGCTAAAAAAGAAAGACTAGAAGATTAACACATTCACTGGATTCTGTTTCATGTTCAAAGTTTTCAATTTTCTATGAAAGCTATAAGCCTCATTTGTGAAAAGAAGAATAACACATTCACCTAAGACAGTATTCAAAAGAATAACTATGTAACTTCAAATGCTGTGCATTAAGACATAAAAGTGTATGTATGCAAGCTCAGAGATAACTTTTTTCTAAAATTTGATTCAAATTCTGCATACTCTGCTCTTAGGGACATTTTAACCATAACTGATACCAAGGGAAAAGGAAGAAAACAATATTCTGTTTAGTTGCAAAGGAGATTAAAAATTATACGAGGGAGCAAATCAGTTTTGTATGTACCTGCCACCATATTGAAATTATGTCGATGAAGNGCAATCACTTCCAGTCCAAATGTGTTTAGAACTGCCCATATGATAGTGAGACCAATATACATACACAAGAATAACCATTTAGGAGCAAAATAGCCACCATCTTTATTTGTTCCAGTGCATAGCAAAATGATACTTTGTCGTGTTTGTGATCCTGCATATGCCTTCCAAAACAAAGGCAATTGTCAAAAAGTTTTAATCTTTTATTTATATATAAAAAAGTAAAAGCTTTTTTTTTTAATATGATTAGCAAAAGGGTTGTTTTGTTGTGAACAAACAACCACCTCTGAGCTTTCTTTGCATTGAATCAACCAAGTAAGTGAGTGATTAAGCCATAGCTTTCATTTCTCCTAACAATCACCTCACCCATGTGCTACTGACCCACCAAAAAAAAAAAAAAAAAAAAAAAAAAGAAAAAAAAANCCCCCCAAAAAAAAAAAAAAAAAAAAAAAAGCATAACACATTATTAATAGAGCATTAAAAACTAATGCTGATGGGCTTTTTAGCAGATGGTACGCTTCATGTTTAGTGTTTTGCTAGGAATTGAATAGAACAAACTCTCTTACACCTTTAATTAAAACTCATAAATGCACTTTATAAAGTGATTATTTTATTTTATATTCATGACTGTTGGCATTTCATGGGAAATGCAGAGTTTTTCAACAAAATAATTTTTTTTTTTTTTTTGTAAAAAAACGTGACTCATTTATTTCAATCAAACAATACAAAATAAACACTAGAAATGTTCTAATTATTTACGATGATCTATGTTGATTGATGGTGAAGATGATGTTGGTTAGCATCTTTTTTTTTTTTTTTTTTTTTTTTGACTTATTATAAATCGAACTATATACAATTCTAATGTTTTCTAACATCATTTCTCTCGCTAATGATAACTTAATGTCATTAATATTTTGGAATTTACAAAGTATCTCAAGTGCATATTTTTGTACCTTGCAATAAATTATTTTCTTCTTTTTTTTCTTTTCTTAATCTTCTATCTCTAAACTCGTCAAAGAAATACTTTAATTCTTGAAAATAGAAAATTTAAATTTTATCTCCAAAAAAGAGACAAAAAAATTACCAAAATAGCCTCTTGAAGGTGGTCAAAATGAAAAATAGTCAAACTTCAATAATTCTCTTATCTCTCTAGCCAATTGATATGGTAAATGAGTTGATTTACCCAAAATGCCCTCGTTTCTTCCATTACTTACCTCCCACCATTTTTTGTTACTAAAAAACACACACTCTCTCTATAACTTACTCTTTCTCTACAACCACTGCCATTAAGCTAGAATCAGTCGTCCATTCACGTCGTCGTTCAGCCATCATTGTTCAGTTATCGCCTTTCAGTTGTTCACTCCATTCAGTCACGCTGCTCACTCGATTCAGTAAGTTTTCCCTTTTCCTTTCCCTTGAATGTTATGGTAGTTGTTGTCGGGAAGAGAGAAAGGATGTTTAGTTGTTGTTTGTTGGTTTTTTGGTTGCTGGGTGTTGTCAAAAAGAGAGGCTTGAAGAAGAATAAGACAAGGAAGAAGCTTAACTTCCCGTCACCCACGGTTCTAGGTCAGACTATGGAGGTCTGACAATGACCGTGAATAACATAGACGCGGTCATTGTTGGACCTCCACGGTCTAAGCTAGAACCATGGGTGACGTATAGTAGTGGACTTTCACAGTCGTAGTAGAGGATTTTTACAATCGTAGTATTGGACTTTCATGATCGTAGTAGAGGACTTTCATGGTTGTAGTGGATCCCTTTCATGGTCGTAGTAGAGGACCTCCACGGTCATAGTTCCCAAAATGAAATTAACTATGATAACATGTAGTAGAGGACCATGGTTTGGTTTTCAGAAATGATGTGGACAGTGGATGTACCACAGTCCATGAATCAGTGTCCACTTTTTGGAAGTTGCTAACAAGGAAATTAAATGTTTGTTTTGTAGATATGGCTTCTCCTCATGTAACCTACGATTTGAAGATCCGGTCAGAAGAATTTTATCGAGCTAGTGCCACTAACATGTCATCCTTGAGGCCAATTCAGTTGGTGAAGGACAAGCTGACAAAAAGAAAACATTAGATGTTCTGGAAGACATGCTTTGGCCACTTACTAGGCATCAACGATAGTCTGATCTGCCTAATTCAGATCATACACAACATTTGTTGAGAGAGGTCAGAATTGAAAGTTTACCAAACGAGATAAGGATTTGGTGTCAAGTAATATCACGATACTTTATTATTTCTGATTTGGTTATCTATATGTACACGTCGTAATACTATTTTATTATTATCACTAGGGAAGATAATAAGGTTCAGTGCCTACGAGTTTGAAATTATATCTGGGTTGAGTTTTGGTAAGATGCCTTATGGTAATCAAAAGACAGTGACTATATTACGAGATCTGTACTTTAGGGGCAAGAACATCATGGTTACAGAGATATAATAAATAGTTAACAAGCTGCACTTCAAGACCATTCCAGATGACCATGCAGTGAAACTAGCATTGTATTACTTGCTTAAGAGGTTTTTACTACCCAAGAGTAGAAAACGGGTAATATCATTTACATGGTTATCTCTCATTGATAACCTTAAAGAGTTTAATGTATATTCTTGGGGTCGAATGGCATATGATTTGCTATTCAAAGAGATGCTGAAGGTGCTTACTGGTTGATATGTCCATTATAAGGAGAGACACAGTGCAAACCCAAAGCACGAGGCTGAGAGATACGACATCTTTGGATACTGCTTTGCCTTCTTTGTAAGTTTTTAGCAATTATATAACATTCTTCGCTTAAGTTATATAAGTTATTATTGCTTACTTTGTTTTATCTTTGTTGTGTATAGGTTTAGGCTTATGAATTGATTCCTTACACTAGGAGGACATATGGTTTGGCCCTTATAGATCGTAAGACCGTGCCTAGGATACTAAAGTGGCATACGGTCCGATCTCCGAGCCACAAAGAAGTCGTCGTAAACATACTCAAGATTCATGAGGTACACCATCCACTTTAGTTGTATCTCAAATTATATTTACTTAAGTTTTGTTACATTATACTCTATAATATTGGATTGAACAATTGATGATTTGGTAATTTTTGTGTTGTAGGGTATGGAGCCTATTTCCATATCTATTGCTACCGATGAGGAGATTGCGATGACCTGGTATCAGTAGTTGAAGACTGCGATTGGTAGGACCATGGGCAATCATTTGGAAGTGGCCACTACTCAGATGATTGCGAACATACATCCATTTGTTACTATACTGCAAAAGGTTCACCCTACAGACCAGCTTGAGGATCACGTTCTACCTTGGACTGATCCAACCCGAACTAAAGATGATATTGTAGATATGCTCAGAGGTACTATACAGATGCTCCTCATGTATCGGTGCATTTTCGTTTCCTTATTTGTTTTTCCATTCATTTATTTATTGTTTCGTTAACATTTCTATTTGTATTATTGTATAGACTTTCGGTCGATCCACATCTCTTAATCATTTGTTCTAATAGCTTATTGAGCTCATAGTGGAGACTCGTGATTCCCTTAGATAGAAGATTGATGCAATTATTTATCGCATCAATCTTTTGGAGGCCAAGTACTATATGCATCTTTACAGTCTATTTTTTGAGCTATAGGCCTTACACGGGGAGACCAAGGCTGATACGATAATAATTTCTTACGCCATTGGAGTCACTTTAAACATGTTGCATTTGACACGTTATACAATTAATCTTTGTATTTTATTCTTCGCAAGGCCATACTGATGAGTTGATGACCAAAATCAGATAGTCTTTGGATGAGTCGATCACTGGTCTTACGAGACAAGCTATGGATAAGTTGATCACTGATCTTATTGTTAACGATCCATAATATGCCTTAAAACTCTTTATGTTAATTATACCTATCCCTTAATGACCAAGTCTCTAACTTAACTATTCTGACCGTGTCTCCTCAGGAACATACCATCCACGGTGATGAGCTTGTTCCCTCTATTACTTTTGAGCCATGGAGCGTAAATGTTGACATGATAACTTTACAATTATCATTGCTTTTTTCTTGATACTCACCATGATATCTCATAAATTCATGCTATATAGGGTTCTCAAAAGGAGCTAATTATCATCACATCGTAGCCCAAAGCAGAGCTGATAAGGGGGAAGAAGAGCATGTATGGGAGACAGCTAAAGAGAGGTAGATAACTCCTTTCCACAAATAACAAGGGGAAGGCACAAAAAAGAGTGAAGTTATGGGACCACGTCCACCCTTGACTTACAGTCCTCTACCCACAGATGCAAATCCAACCTAGATGATGTATGATTCGTACGTGGTACTATCAGATGTGGACTTGGTAGTATTCAAGACGTGGCTGGATAGCGTTGCTCTCAATAAGGTCGTTGACTACGGGGTGTGCTATGCATCGCCAGCCTGGTTTATACATTCGATGAATATAGAGAAGTGGTTTGAGAGCGATGTTAGTATGGTTATATGTTTTTATATTTATTTTCAACACCTATGTCAAGATCTAATGTAAATTAAATTGGACTTTGTAGCATGTGAACGCATGGATGTTCTTGGTTCTAATGTGATTGAAGAAAAATCCTTATGTGTGTGCATCACAGATTACGGTGTTGGACACCTACTCTATGGTGAGCATGAGTACAAGATTATTTATGTTGAATGAAATTCATTTGTGCTCTTTACAATGTTATATGCTAATTAATCATGTTTTTCATGGTGCAGTCTTGGTTGGATTCGTTTTAGAAACTACAGAGGTAGGACATCATGACCATTGATATCCCCTATCACTTCACATAGTACATCATATGGGACATGTCTCGCATAGGGATGTCGTGGATAGAAGTGGATAAGGTAATAGGATTTAAATTTAATTTTAATATCTCAATCAAATAGCTAACACCGTATGTTGGTTGTCGTTACAAATATTCTTGCCTATCAACATCTACGACTACCATCAGGTAGTGTGTCTAGTCGATTTCAGACCATAACTGTATATGACTCGAGTATTGGCGAGACCTCTACAAAGAGATTAAAGGATGCTCTCAAGGCATTGAGTTGTTGCTTGTTGATCTTGCTATATCAGATGCCTGCTTTTTGAGAGGTCCGGCCTAACATCAGTTTCGACACTTCCCGTTTCTCTGTTCAGCGACTTCAGGATGGGGTGCCACAACAGGAACTCGATACTGGAGAGCATCAAATGTGTATGAGTAGGTTCATTGAGTTTTTAATTTTTAATGTACCTTTAGATATATTCTTCTCTCCACTTGCTTTGTTTTAGAGGAGGGACATGGCATTTTTGATATGGAAATACGGGGAAAGGATATTTAGGAGGACTATATGTATAATGTATATCTATGTACAGTTTATAGTTGTTTAGATTAATGTAATAGTTAATTCCATAGGTCCAAATCTAGTTACTTATCCATATGCTCTAATTAAAATGAGAATCGCGATCTTAAAGATATTGTTCAATGAATTAAGTTAACTAAGAAATTTAATTATTATGGATTAATCTATATAAATGGGCAAGAAGCCAGCAAATAATGGGTAAACCACGAATGCTTAAAATGAAGGGAAATTGAAGGAAAAAATGAAATATCAAATTTGAAGTGAAGTCCATTGGGAGAGTAACTTCATAGCATTGACTTCATAACCTTGTTGATTACGTCCACGGAACATTAGAAAATATCAACAATGGACAATGATAGAAGTTCCTATTATTGTGTGAACACATCAAGAATGTTGATAGATTACAACCAAAAATAGGAAAACATTAAAAAATATAAATTGAATGTCAAGCCAACATTTTAAAGTTAGGATCGTGAAGACAACACAAACCGTGACGGTCTTACATGGTATTGCACGATCTAATGAACATTAGAAAATATCAACAATGGACAATGACAGAAGCTCCAATTATTCTGTAAACATATCAATAATATTGATGGATTACAATCAGAAACAAGAAAACTAGAAAAGAAGTAAATTAAATGTCAAGCCAACATTTTGATAGGACCGTGTTTGACAACACAGACCATGACAGTCTTACACAGTCCTATACGGTCCTAAGTTCATGTTGTTGGCTTGACATTCAATTTACTTTTTTTCTAGTTTTCTTGTTTCTAGTTGTAATCTATCAACATTATTGATGTATTCATTAAATAATGGACACTTCTATCATTGTCTATTATTGGTATTTTCTTAAGTTCGTTAGATCGTGTCAGGCTGTGTAAAATGGTATAAGATTGTCACGGTCTATGTTGTCTTTATGGTCTAAACTTTAGAATGTTGGCTTGACATTCAATTAACATTTTTTAATGTTTTTCTATTTCTGGTTGTAATCTAGCAACATTATTGATGTGTTCATAGAATAATAGGAACTTCTATCATTGTCCATTGTTGATTTCAATTTCAAGTTAATTAATACAATCTCAACTAATCAACACAACCAAATTTTCATTCACCATACCACAATACAACAGGTAGTATCATAAATTTTCAATGTATACTATAATTACGGTCGATTAAGAGAACTAGTTGTTGTAGAGGGAGTGCAATTTCAAATAGGTATTGCAACTAAATGTAGAAGTTTAATACAGAAAGCAATTTTAGTACAACCAAAGTTCAATGTTGCACATCTATATAAATGACGACCACATACGTGAAATGTAGACAACGCAATACCACAAAACATTAGAAAATATCAAGGTTATGTTGATCGAGTAGATGTCATTGATCTATTAAGAGGCGTAGAGTTTTGACATGTTTGTCGATTGTTCATATAACTTGCATCGTGAACACTTTCTTCTATAAATTGTCTCTCTCGCTGAAGGTATTTGTTTTGTTTGGCGTCAACTGCTAAGATGTCTTTGTAGATGGAGTAGAACAATAGGACTCTATAACTCTTTAGAGAAGACAAGATCTTTGGAATGTCCCACTTTTAGCACAGACTCTACATAAGCAATTAGCCAATTATTCATTGAGTACATAGGGCTGCAGTAGACATGAAAATTTTTTACTCATCTAAAACTACAAACCACTAGTGCATGAGGACATGGCAATTTATCTAGGTCAAACATGCAACATGTGCACCTTTTGGCATGCATATCGACAACCGTGCTAGGACAACCATCGTTGACCTGATACCGATTAAAATTAATAGAAACACTCACATATAACAGGATTTTTCAACTTTTTTGTCTATTGCAGTAGTAGCCCACTTTGATAAGTTTGTATCCATTTTAGATGCTAACTCACGACATTTGTAAAACCAATCTTGTAGTGTTTCCATGAAGAACTCAATCATAATAACAATCTGCAACCGTCGGATATTGGCAAGCATTTATTCATAAGCTCTGCAATGTTCGTGGTCATGACATCAAAGTTTTTTCCTAGAAAGTGAGATTAGGACCATTTATCAAATCCAATTTCCTTAAGCTTGTCTTCCCCTCTAGTTGATAATAATTTAAGCTTTAAAAAATGATCATAGAAATCTGAAGCATGGTGTACCACAAATGAAGTACAGCGATTGGAGTTCGTTGTCAAACTTATAAATGGCCTTGAGATTTTGACATATCTGATGAATATAGAAACCATAGATGGCATTCAGAAATACTATTTTAACACTTTTTATAATACTTTTATGATGATCAAATATAATAATAAGATCTTTGACATGTCCTATTTGTTCATGTAGCCTCCATAGGAACCACTTCCACGATTGATTGTTTTTTGAATCACTTACACTAAAGGCCAACGGAAAAATTTATTCATTGGCATCCTTACAAGAAGTAGTAAAAAGCGTACCTCAACACTTTCCCTTTAAGAATGTACCGTCTACTGTAATAACTGGTCTAATTGCGGAGAAGAATCTATCACAAGATGAGTGATGATACTAGGATTCATTGTTTCAGCATGTAGTTATATACAGGCAATAACACAAACGACTTAGCCGAATCTCCTAGTAATTGTGCAGGAGTAGACTCTTTTGCCCTCTATACCTTGTTATAGGAGATGTCAATGCCAAGATTATCTTAGACGTCTAATATAATTTCTTTTGGGCAGTAGACCCTTGAACAATCTTCAATTACTTTTTGACTATATGCCCAATGAAATGAGCAGATGCTTGCATATGATCTGGAAGAATTTGTGTCCGCTCACACGTGTGCAACTCCTAAAATTTTTTAACTTGTCACATATCATCGACTAGATCTTTTTTTATGGGCGTAGCTCTAATCCTCCATTTATAATTTTTAAGCTTACACACCACTTCAAATTGGTGCTTGGTTGACCCAGAGATGACAAACTCGAAGTTCTTATTGGTTACTACTAATACCAACTTTGTACAAAGTTTCAATTTATTCATAAACACCTCACCAACTTGTATATGCAATCCGTCGTTGACATAGAAACTAGAATCGATAAGCTTCGTGCATAAGTTTTTGACGACCCGGAGATTCAAAACAATGAATTAGGGGTGTAAGTGAAAGATTTTAAAGATAAAAAAGTACGTATTTCTAGTATATACGGGATGACACGGACGTGACGATGTCATGTATATGAGTATTCAGAGGAATACGGGAGTTTTCGGTAAATTGGACTAAAATATATTTTTACATGGGTTCGTGGGTTTTTCGTCTTTAGTGTCCGATGGTGACATTTTGAGGGTCACGTCGGTGTAAAGTGAATGAGGACGTGTCAGCGACAAGATGTCGAGACTTTGAGGTCGGGATTCACAACCGTTGAAGGTTTAAAAAATTATAGAAACACCCCTGGAACCCAAAATCTATATAAACTATATAGGAGGCCAGTATTTTGGGAGAACTGTAGAAACACCCCTATTCACCTGAGAAGACATGCTCACTGCCGTCTCCGATGATGCTTCGTATTCCCAACGAGTTAGCTGGCAAGATAGGTGGCGATGGAATGCTCTCAGGACATTGATCACCACGATTCCTCCTTTAGCCAGTCCGAGGCCTACATTCATCGAAACGATGCCAGGAAGGTTCGACAATGTCAACAGTGATCTCCTGTTCCTGGTAACGTCTGGCGGCACCACTGTTAGGGATTTCTTCCTCTAGGCCTAAGGATCTCAGTGGTGGTCTCCGATCGACCAACCGAGGCCTGGATCGTCGGTAATCAGCCCAGAAGCGTTTGACAACGTCAACTTCAGATATGCCCCTTCCGACCGTCGACAGGCACCACCGTTGATCGAAATAAGTTCCTCTCATCGAGACAAAGCGGGTGGTACCCTCTGATCATCGTTCCTGGCTACCGATTGTGTTCTGTAATGAGAGAACATGTATCACGGCTATCATTGATAAATTACTGTCGGCCCCCTCACCTCACTGGCTTGGCAGTTTCATCCCTTCGGAACATCCCCACTGTTTTGGAAGTTGATAGTTTATCCCCTGTCATGTGTTTTGACACAATGGCCCCCAAGGTTTGCAAGTTAGCATTCTGACCCTCGCTTGTCTATTTAAGTATAGTTTATGGATTTACGGTAACGCCCCTGTTATGCAAAATATCAATTTAACCCCTGATTACCGTTTTGCATGGCTATGACCCCATGACTCTTAGGACTTATCCGGGACTATCGAGACGTATGGATTTATAATACGGATGAGAAAACGAGAGAAAAGAAGATCCGAAAGTGACGGTTCAGATATCGAGGTAGAGATTTTTTACTATACTTTTTTATTATGTTTTAGCATGCATGTGGATTTACTTTATTGTTATGGCTTAGGGAATAGAGACTGTGTGATGAGCGAATAGGTACATTAGATGATTAGATAGATTGAGATGTTACGTACGTGGGAACGGAATTACGAAAATACACGGTTGGTTAGAAAATCAGATAGAATGTGTAAGATTGTGATATCGGGATGGACCCGATGTAGATTATAAATGATGAGTACCACGTGGGATGGCACGTGAGGATGTGACCAGTGTACGGGTGTTACGTGAGAGACGGCACGGTTTGGATGGGACGTTACACAGGTGATGCATGCATAACTTTGAATTATGAAATGAGTGAGATACGGCATGAGGATATACGTGCGTCATGAGATAGTCGAGATATGAGAGGTGTCCGAGTACATGACCGTTAGTAATGGGACGTATGGGACCTGGGTTGTATAGTAGTACAAATGGGTAATGCGTTAAATAGGATGTGGTTTATGTGTGAGATACATGAATGTATGTACATATGGAGAAGGATGTGTTTCGAGTGAGCCGTACGTGAGTGAATCGTACGGGCTAGTGGTAATCAATGAACGGCCACAGGATCGGATCATTTGTACATTGTAGAGTAATCGAGGTGAGCTTGGTATGGACTACTTATGTGTACTAGTGAGATCATGGTATGGGATAGGTACGGGTGTATGGGTGTACAATGATGGACTTACACGTTAAGTTTGACGTGAGTATGGATCACGTGGATGGACTCTGGATTGTCTTGTCTGAGTGTACGGGAGTCCGAGGGAGGCTTGTGAAAGATATTAGATCGTCTGGCCTTGTGTGCAGGTATCTAATAGTGATCTGGGTCGCCTAGCCTTGTGAGCTGGGACCATCAGACATGGGTCACCTAGCCTTGTATGCAGGAACCGATCAGTAGTGGACCATCTTGCCTGGTGCGCAGGGATCCGTATTACACTAGATAGTCTTGCTTGTACGCAGGAATCCGAGTGATGTGAAGATTGACTAGCTGATAGACGGCAATCCATTGGTACACAAATTGGTCAGCGGGTAAGTATAATGAGATATAGAGGATTGTATGGAATATCTGACGTGAGTGCGAAACTCATGTGGATAGGTTGCACGTATGACGACGGTTACGATCGAGATCAGGAAACATACGATAGTGACATTAGCGTGTACGAGAGGTAAAGAATGAATTGCATGTTATGTGTGATTTATGTGATGCATGCATGGAATGTAAAATGTTATAGAACTGTATAACGTTAGAAATTCCTACTAGGCTATGTTGCTCACCCCTTCCTCCACAGGTACCCGAGGTCAGGAGTCTAGCAACGTGATTCGGAGCTTACATAAAGGATCTCGGATAGTATTAGGCATACCAGGGGAAATAGAGTGAGTCGTCTGTATATTTATTTATTGAAAATTTTTATAACCCGTATTTTTAAGTATAAATGTTTTTGATCAAACGTTTTATTTAATTTAATTTAATTTATTTATAGAGTCACCCCTGGGGTTCCTATATAAGGGATTTCGAGTTATGACAGGTTTGCATCTGCAATTGGCAGCAACCATCGAAATTCTCCTGCCAAATCTCTACAATAGAACTTTTGTTATGATTTCTATTCACAGATGATTGAGATGGAGTGTGATTAAAAGATTGAGGGTCATTGTTATCCTCTGGATTGTCATCATTAACATCAAAATGATCATTTTGTACATGATCTTTATCCACAAAATCATCGTCCTGTACGAAGTCATCCTTTATAGAATCACCATTATATGCCATATAACGTCCTATCATTATTGCTTTATGTAACTCTTTGTTAATCCAGGCACATCATCAGGCAAATTATTGGAGGTATCATTGACGAATCGTTCACTATCAGGTACCCTCCTTGTATCAGTCATCAATGGTGGAGAAGGTTTTGGCGATGTTGTCTCATCTTTTTATGCAAAATAGGATGAAGAACTTGTAGGTATTGAATCAATTCTTTGATTAATTGCACTGTGAGAGTGAAACGATGGTTTTCTTAAAACATCTCTATTCCATGAAACCTTTTTCTGAATCGGAATGGTTGGACCAACTTTATCAACTTTTTTCTCCACTTTCAACATGAGAGGAACAAATTTATCTACCATGTGACTATTCTCAATGAAAAAAATAATATCTTTATCACTTTCTAAATACATAATGGAGGAAGATTTTGAGTTGATGTATAGAAATTTAGTTGACAAAGCCATAGTATAATTTGTCTAGTCAAACCTAAGCTCCATATATAATAAATCTAAAAGTTGCTTAAATCCTATATCCCTATAGATTAGTAACCCCCTAATTTCACCACAAATATACTCAATGTCACCATTTGCTTGCCCAAGATCCACTATAATGGACAATGATAGAAAGTGCCATTATCCTATGGCCATATCAATATAGTTAGAAGTTTAACCAGAAACTAGAAAAAAGTTTAACCAGAACCAGATTACTTAAGAATTTTACAAACACGAAAATTTAAATGGAAACTGGAAACTTGACCATCAAAATCGTGGAGATCAACATTGACACTAAACATGTGGACCATGAAAAACTATCATGGTCAGTGCTAGACTGTAGACGTCTAATTTGACCTCCACCGTCCTGCTCCGTTTTCTATAGAAACTCTCTGACTTTGACGTCGATTTACAGAGAAATGTATAGACTTACACAAACACCCCAACTTTGAAAGAATATGGAAAATCAACAAATACCTATCTCAAACTTAGAAAAGCATTAATCTAACAATTTCTATCTCAAAAACTCAATATCAACAAATCAACAAGAGTAAAACTTCATACATCAAAAACCATTAATACAAATCAACATACTGAATAAATGATGTGAAAATGAAGCACAAAAGTGCGGAATAAGCACACTTATGACTTACAGTAGATTTAGAGAGTGAACTGAATGGTTTGCAGAGAGAATGGATTATCAAGTGAGAATGTAGTGAGAGTGTTCCAAAAAACTATATGGAAGGGATAGGGGTATTTTGGATAAATCAACTCATTAACTGTAGCAATTGGCTAGAGGGATAAGAGGATTATTGAAGTTTGGGTATTTTTTATTTTGACCCCCTCCAAGAGGCTATTTTGCAAATTCTCAAAAAGAAATAACCCAATAGAAGAAAAAATCAATACCCCAAAAACCACACAAACATGTCTACTCTCCCTTCTATCCTTACTTCGTCTCCTTCCTTTCTTTTAGAATTTCCATAAACTCCTCATATCTTTTCTTTCTTTTCACTTCCCTCCCCTTTATATTATCCCTTTGTCCCCCAACCCCCTCTGTATATATCCAAACAGTCCCCCCGATTCAAGTGCCTTCCATCCATGTCCTCCACCTGCAAACTCAACTCCCTTACCTGTATCTCCCCTCCCTGGGACCCATTACACATGACCACAATCCTACAGTGCGTGACCTTCGAACGAAACCTCTGGACAAGATGGAAATGAAGCACACGTGCACTTCTCCACTTATCCAATGATGCTGCACACTCACCAGTTTATAACTTGATAAATTCATTGCCTGGCACCTAATCAGGTCGATCAGAATCAAAATCAATGTGAAATCCTCGGCGAGGTTTCGAAATGCATCTCAGTGTCTGGATAGGGTATCCCAATCGCCACCATGTCTTTAGGATGAAGCAAATCGACCTTGAATGGTGAGTACCTGAACCATCCGCTCTCGGTCTCCGTTTCAATAACTTTGCTGGATAGCAGCTTGTTGCGGTAGTAGACATTGATGGCTAATATCAGTTGTGTTGGACGGTCGTGATAAAGGGTTGCTGCAACGGTGGTGGTAGGGTAAGGGTTAGTGAAGGGGGAGGATAAGAAAGAGCGGGGGCCGTTGGGAGGGAAGGTGGAGATGAGATGGCACAGACACGGTGCGTTAGTGGAAGGCCACGTGGAGTGGCAAATGTTTTTCCAGATGTTTTGGTTGTAAGTGAAGGAGGGGAGCTAGGAGGAGACACAGGCGGCAAAGGCGAGAGTAGGGCCATCTAAACATGTTAAGATATGAGTTTCCAAGATGTTTGAATGGACGGTGGAGATTGAATCGATGACGGACGACACTGTCACTGTTGGTTTAAAGAAGCAAGCCATGTCTAGGCCTTGCTTTTGCGAGTTCTGAGTTAACATTGAGACAAACAAATGGCTTCTCGCTTGGAGTTTATAGGAGTTGGAGGAGGAGACAGTTGAGTAATTTTGGTGGTTTTTAATAAATGAACTCAAACTTGTCACTAATTACCGAGTTGCCACTCTAATTTTATTTATTGCCTGTGACACTTAGAAACTTGCACTTATAAAATATAAATAAATAAGTAAATACTCCAACAATTTAATTATAGGATGATGAAAATTCATTTGTCACATAAATAGTTATTAGTGTTGGAAAATTATGTTTTTACATAATTCAATAAGCTATTTTAGAGTTTAATTTCGAGTGGAATCCACTTCATGTTAATAGTATTTTTATTTTTTAGTAGATTTGAATTCTCCTTTATGAGAACATCAAAATTTTATATTCATATGCTCAAATGATTAACGGATGAATAAGAATTGTTGTTGAAGGTTGTACCAATGAGTTATAAAATTTTAAAGAAAAAATTATTTATTCCATATAAAAAAAAAGTATAAAAAATCAAGTTTACTTATATATAATTATACATTTTTAATAGATAAACTTGCACAGTACATTGGTAATTATAAGGAGTATCCAATTTGTATTAGATAACTTTCAAATGAAATGGATGGTCCGAGGGGCGAATTTCGTATCACTTGCTTACTTTTTAATATTGTGATTCGATTAATTTAAACATCTGAATACTTTAATTATAATTTATTTAATAATTAATTAACATTGGATTTTGATTCATTTAATATTTTAAGTATTTGATAATAATACAACATGCTACCTTATAAATTATTTATTAAACATTATTTATTTTATATTAAAAATATATAATTAAACTGGCAATACGTCACGTCATTTTCGAGTATTTGGATTTGATTTTGGAGTTAAAAAAATAAATTGCTTCAATGAGAATTAAAGAATTTAAGATCAAATTGGTAAAATCCAGAATAAGATGAATATCAAAATGTCATTTTTTCAATGCCTGTGGTTTACAAATTGCATGCTTCTAAATTGGTTTTTCTACCTCAAATTCATGATCTTCCATTTTCTTCTTAATCCAACAATTAAAAAGAATTATTCTTAATTAATTAAGCAAACTATGAATTTGTTAATATTAAAAAAGATAAAGTGGTTGTAACTTAAATATTTTTATAAAATTCTCATAGTCTTCCATTTATTGCAATTTGCAATCAAATTATTGTGAAAATAAAATGAATAAAGAACAAAAAAGAAATTAATTGTTAATGACATAATGTACTAAAATAATTTAATACATTGAAAATATAGTGAGTGGAGGCCTATGAATTTAATTAAAAAAAAAGTGCGGCCGTATCAACCCTTAATATGCTCTTTAGTTTACTACAACCCTCTTTTAAGTGCAGTCACTAAATTAATCTAAAGTAATTATTTTTTATAAAAATTATAAATAATTTTAAAATAATTCCACGAAATTATATAATCAAATAGTTTATTATTGTATCTAAGAGAAAATTACTATCAAAACTTTTAATATCTGAAGCCACATTCGATACACTATCAAATAAATTATTTCTAGAGTTAAAAAGACTGATGAAAAACAACTTCTTTATTTCTTTTTTTCATTTTCAGATTTACACTATTTTTAGGATTCAACTGGAAGTTGACTTAGAAAACATTTTGATCCATTGCAATCTGTTGAAAAAAAGAATCATTGTTGTCAAAAACAAACAAAATTTTCTAGATTCTAAAATCAAATGGGTCCTCTATGTTACACTATATATCTTAAAATTCTATACCAAAAAATATATATATAAATTCTCCAACTGTAGAAAATTTTCTTATATGTCAGTTTAATTTACAATTAAGTACAAGTACACTTAATTAAATTAGTATCTTTTACTCTCTACGTCTATTTCTACATGTATTATTTTTTTATCATGACTACCTAAATATAAACAAAGTTTTGAAGTTAAGTTCATGAAAAACCAAAAAAGTTTGGGTTCATCTCTACAAAACCAAAAAAGTTTTCATGGAAAATTCTTGTACCTTTTGTAAGATGTGTTTGGGTTGAGCTCTACAAAACCAAAAAAAGTTTTCTTTTATCTCTTGATATTACGATCCAAATGTTCTTTTATTTATTTATTAATTATCTTTTTGTTTTAATCTAAATTATAAATAACTTAAATAAAATATCTTTTTGCGAGCTAAATAATTTTGTCTGTTTGTCATCCCAAAAAAAATTGTGAATAAATAATTCCAGATTTTCAACTTTAAAGCACTATATGGAGGAGACATAATGTTGTCACTAGATTATCACTCGGATAGTTTGATATTTTTTTACTCTTGACGATATGATTAAATAATTTTGTCAAATTCCCATTTGGATATATCAAAGTTAAAATTTAATTAATTACCTGGACTATAAGGGTTCATGAGTGCCTCAGCCAAAGCCTTCTTTCTATAGGGATCTTCCGCGACCTCAACCTCCACCTCGAGATCTCTCGTTTCTGCAAGATTAGGTACTTAGCTAATGTTACTTGGATATTATAAAACATAAAAGTCTGCTTCAT
>JANLJB010002867.1:2417-14376 GCA_026212285.1 Bursera cuneata
AATTATAGAAGGAGAAAGAATAGCCTGTTGTGAAGCCATTTCCCAGGTTAATTTACAAGTTATATGTATCATGCCACGTTACTTGATTCATAGAAACATCTAACTAGCAGTAGATGATTTCATATTAGTCATAAAATTAAAATTTAATAACATTATCACAAAACAAGTAATAGCTTTTTAATCAGTAAAGTTGCTGAGGCACCCATGTAGCTTTATGTTGATGATAGAAATCATTTGATCTTTAATTAGACAAATTCCACTTAATTTCTCATATATTATATATCTTTATGACCTTCTCCTCTCATTGATAGTAATTAATATATATATATATTGGGTTCCAATTTTCGAAGCCTTGTCATAATTTGTTTGTTATTCATGAAATCCAGGATTGAGGACGTGTTTGCACGTTATGTTAGTCTCCCTGATCAAGAAAGAGAACAGTATGCCCCTAAACTGTTCATTGATCAAACTGTAATTAATTAATTTTCTTGCTTGAGTTTTGTTTTCTTAATATGGTCTGTTAATTTATAAGACGTTTGCAAATGATTTATTGCAGTGCTTTAATTTTTCCTGACCAAGGCAGACATCCGTATGCTCTTCAACTCTTTAAAAATTCTATACAGTCATTTGAGATTCTCATTAGTGTTCCACTATGCTGACCTTTAAGGATTTTTGGGTGGACTCACCGTAATTTTTTATGTAACCATCCAAAGATTTTTAAGGGCCACTATATTGGTTCGGTAGTGTAGTAGGATATCTTTACTCTTTTTATTTTTATGGAATTATGTCATAATTATTTTATTTAGTATTTTTATTTTGTTGCAGTGATATTCAAAATAAAGAGGTAAGACAGTCCTTAACTTGATTTTTTTTAAGGAAAAAAAAAATATATATATATATATGCTAAGATTATTAGGTTTTAATTTTTTAAACTAAAAAAGAAAAGGGTTAGAACATGAAAAAGGTTTCTATTTAAACATTCTCCAAACACTCAAAAAATAATAAAAGCAAGAAGGAAAGATTGGGTCTCATCAAAAGAATTAAATTCCTCCTCATGAATCGTACGATGATATTCGGGTTGGATACGTGCATACAGTATCTGCTAAGGACTCTGCAGCAACTAAGGAGTGAAAATGACATTGCTCTTCAACTTGCCAAGTCTGTCTCCTTCTCTCTGCGTTCAATTTTTAAATGCATAAGTTTTTCAGTTAAAGTTTAATTACATCTAATGGAACTTTTTTTTTGCTTCATGATCCTTTTCTGATGTCTAAAAAAAGTCCTGCAGCTATTAACAATGACGTGGAGGTAAGAAAATATAACAATAAAAAACCTGTTTTCTTGATCTTTCCCGCAAAGATTAATGAGAATCATTGTCTTCTTTCATGAGTTTCTCAGTTTATTTTTGTTTTTATTACAGGATCTCCAGCAAGAAGTTGGCAGCTTACACCAACAACTTCAAATGGCCGAGGAACAGATAAGGTACTTAACAATTAGGAGAGAGCTATTTCTTGTTTAATCTTCTCAAGATATAGTTTATGAATAGTTTTAACATGTGCCCCAAAGGCACATGTTAAAACATTAAAACATATAAATTCTCATAACTAAAATAATTAGTTTATCCTAAAAATTATGTTAAATTAATTATTTTACTATGTTCAATAAGTTTTGTAAAAAAAATATATATATATTTTTAAGATAAATTAATAATTAAAATGATATAAATATATATTGTTTAAGGTCTTAATATGTATCCTAAGAACACACTTAAAACTACCCTTAATTTATATTAACTAAGTTATATATGTTACCGGTTCCTTGTACAAACAGGATGTATGAGCCTGATCCTCTGAGAATCACATCTATGAAAGATCTTGAATCCTGCGAGAAAAATCTTGTTGACACTTTGACACGAGTTGTGCAGAGAAAGGTTAAATTCCTCTTCTTGTAAACTTTTATGTTCCTCTCTCTAGTTCAATTCTAACTGTGAGCCCCTTACTTCTATTGCAGGATTATTTGTTGAGTAACCATCTATCTTCTTACGACCCATCTAGCATACAGGTATTTGTATGCAAAAACACAAGAAGAAGAAGACTAGATAAATTCAATTCGAAATAGTTCATTTCTTACTCTGCTAAACGGTTTATATAGTTTTAGTATGCTAATTTTTACAATTTAATACTCTATACAAGAAAGTGTACTTCTCGGTACTGTGGATTAGCCCAACTATACATAGGTTAATATAGACTTGTATGGATTGACAGCAATGTCAGCAAGCCATGCCAACCTCTTTTGAGAATGAAGTTATGGGTTGGTTACCTGAAGGTGGTCATAATCAGGCCCAAATGTTCGACGCTTCAGCCCCTTTAAATCAACTCAGGTGACATTTCACTGTCACTGTCGTTTTCTGCTTCTTTACTATAGATTAGATTGGCTAGCCCAGGTGTCTGCTTCTGGCTACACAATATGGGCGTCACTCAATCGCAAATCTAAGTAACTTAAATGGCTTCACCACTTGATGTTCTTCGCTTATGTGTTTTCAGGGATCTTTCAACCACCATGTATGATTCATTGTTGCAAGGAACGAGCTCGACCACAGGTCCACACGGCATAGGAGAGTGCCACGTCACCAGTACAGGTGGAGAAAATTTTCCCACTTGGCCTCAGGCTTACGTTTCAACGGGGCTGCATTCTTCTCCCATATACCCTCAAATTCAGGTTTTCTTTTAAATATTTCTAGTTGTTAATGTTATGATAATCATTTTAGCATAAACGATGAGAGTGTGCTGCTAATTAATGGGATTTGTGCACCACATACATCTTACAGCAGCATGGGATGATGGGTACAGACACGACGGAGATAATGCCACGAGAGCAGGTGGAGATCCCAATTAGTAATCACCATGTACAAGCTGACAATGAAGGTGCAAATTATGAGAACAAAATCCCACAATTCAATGGGCAATGATATACAAAGAAGAAGTTGAATTGAAGTTAGATAACATGACATTCAATAATGTACGTACTGAGAATAATTAATGATGTTTTTTGTTCTGTAACCCAAATTATATAGAACACCTAATACAATAGATGAAAGGAATTAAGACTAAAATTTTGTTCACATCAAATATTTTCTTATTAACCTTCATGACATGTTCAGTTAATGAATGATTTTCCATCTTTGACTTCTAAACTACTGTTTAGTATAGATTAATATAACGTTGGGGTTAATTGCATCAATTTTGTTCATGGAACAAACTAAGTATGACAAATGAATTGTAGAGATAAATCAACATTATGAAGATAAGAAGAGGATCCTACTATGTATACTGTCCATAAATTTTCTAGGCAATGAAATGATGTTTGCTGGCTAGAAGAAAAAAAATCTAGGCAATAGCGTTGCTATTACACTGCCCAACAAAAGTTTTTAGCAATGAACTGTTGTCGCGGTGCCTAGAAAAGTTATTTTGGTAGTACATTGCATTTTAAAAAAAAAAACTTCGCGTTTGGTTCACGTTGATTGATTCCACTTGTTGTTATTATAATAAGTTGGCTAAGAAATTTGTAATTTTGTTAACATTTTTGAATTGATGACAAGAAAAAACCATTAAAATTTATGTTAAATTTAATGAATTCTAAAGTATTATTTAAGATTAATTATTACAAGGATGGAGCTACTTGGACAAATTTTATTCATTGAACAAAGCATGGCAGATGAATTGTAGAGATAAATCAATGTTTTTACACTAACAAGGGTATCTAACAGAGTTAGCTTCTATAAGTACATCTCAAAATATCATCCATTTTTTTTTAAGAAAAGTAACCTACTGTTTACACTGTCCATAAATATTCTAGGTATGAAATGATGTTTGCTAGAAAAAAAAAATTAGGCAACGCCAAAAAAAATTTAGCAATAAAGTGTTGTTACAGTGCCTAAAAAGTCATCTAGTAGTGCACTGCATCGAGAAAAAAAAAATSTTTATGTTTGGTTCATATTGATTGATTCCACAATTTGTTGTTATATTAAAGTGGATAAGCAAGTTCTGATTTTGTTGACATTGTCGAACGGATAACAAGAAAAAACTATTAAAATCTATATTAAGACCAATGAATTCTACGCTACTATTTAGTTTAGATTATTATAAGGATAGAACTATTTGAACAATTATGTTCATTGAAAAAAACATGACAGAGCAATTGTTGAGATAAATCATCATTTTGAAGGTAAGAATAACATCTAACTAGGTTGACTTCTATGAGTAAATCTTAAAAATATTATTATTATAATAATTATTATTTTTTAAAGTAAGCTGTTGCTTATAAATTTTCTTGGCAATGAAACGATGTTGTTCTGCAAGAAAAGAAAAAGACAATACACTAGTATTACATTACCCAAAAAAAATTCAGCAGTAAATTATTGTTATAGTACCTAAAACGTTATTAAGCAGTGCGCATTGCGTTTAAAAAAAAATATTTGTGCTTGATTCGCATTTTATTGATTCCACCTTTTGTTACATTAAGGTGACTAAGAAATTTCTAATTTTATTGACATTGTCTAACGATAAGAAAAAACTAGTAAAATCTCTATTAAAACCAATGAATTTGTATCTCCTTTTTGTTAGATTTTTTTTCATATAGTTGTTCTTGATAATTAAAATATTTACCAATTTTTATCTTCAATTTTTTTTTTCGATTTAAGAAATAAAAGTAAAAGGGATTAAAGATAATGTGATAATTTGATCAAAGAAATTAGGATTGAAGACAATTTTTGTGTTTGTTGATGGGTATATAGAGTAATAATATATATTTATATATATGGTTTTGTATTTAATTCACCAAAAAATATAAGAAAACTTTAATGATGTTCAAACTCTAAGATCTCTCTTACTTATGATATAGTAATTTCTCTCTTTATTAGTGATAGATGGATTTTATTTTATTATAATATAATTTTTGTTGTTTTTTATTATATAAATTAATTTTAAAAGGTAAGGTACATGATGTCTTCCTAATTAGATTTTTTTCAAAAAATAAAATTAAAATCTCTTTTACACCATCAAGATTTACCAAATTTCTTCAAAACCTTTCCAGCCTTCCCAAAAAAGGTTTTCTGGTTATACCCTTAGAGTTAGGTCTAAGAGCCCCTCATTTTTTTTGTATAGATTTTGACACAATTTTTAGATTGTTAGATCAAAGCATTTAAGTGACAAGTTATGGTGTAATAGACCTGATCACATACATGAATTATAAATAAACTAATGAAACTATAATAAGTAAGGTGATAATTAAAGAGTTATGTTACCTCAATTATACAATTAGAAGCAATTATAAGTATATCATTTTTTAAGTACCAATAATACTATAATTACAAAGTCAGGATACCAAATTTGTATCTCATTTACCATGTAATATATCACATCATACTCTTTCAGTTAAAGGAATATAACTCTTCTCTAGTCTATGTTAACATAAGCGTCACTGTTCACCTTTCTTGGGGCAAGCAAGTTTCACATTTCATTGAAGGGTGTTTTCTCTATATTACGAATTCTTGTTTGTAAAAGAATTTTCATGATAATTGTTAGAATAAAAATTACTAATTGAAGGAGATAAGTATTCATAAATTTAAAATTTTAATTAATATATTTGTTAGCATCCAAATTTTATATCTCCACTTTATACCTATAACATTGGGCTTCAAATAATGTTTGTGCAACTAGAATTATAAAGCTAGCTGAACTACCACATCTCCACTTTTGTGTAAACCAAATCTGGCTAGATTGTGCTTGATTTTGTAAGATTCTTTGTCTGATTTGCATACATTGAAAACAAGTTGTTTCAAACTGTTTTCACACAGAAGTATTTGAATAAATAAAACTCTGAATATATCCAGATACACAGTAAGTTCCAATAAATGACTCTTTTATGGCTGCATTTATTTCAACTTCTAATTCTCATTAACTGACAAAAAAGAAAACCATTTTCAAAAGGAATCCGTGCCTTTTGGTAGCCCATGGTTTTTGTTTCCCGGAAATGTCAACTTTTTCTTTCAAATATATAATTTCAACTCCCAAATTTCAATGTTTTCCTCTGTAGGGGAATCTCTCATGTATGGCAACGGCAGTTTCATTCATTTTTTCATTGCAGTAAAAATGTTTTAGGAAAACCAAGCATGAATTAGCCAATCACAGAAGGCATAGCGTGTCAAAGCCAGCGAAGGGACTTGCTTTTATTTTCAGTTTTAACATTAAAGAAAATATTAATTAAGATATCTAAACTGTCAAATAATATCTGAATTGCCTCAGTTGTGACACCACACAGTCCACTATGTGTCATGCAAAGTCCTCTCTTCTAGAGCTTGGCAGAGTCAAACTCAAAGTGTACCTTGGCCAATCAAACGAGCCCTGGCGCCCCAGTTATGAGACGTGGCCTTTCCTTATGAGCCAATTTGGTCCACTACAATCATTGGTCATTCAAGTGCAGACAGTTCATACAACTCACTGAAATTTATAATCCAACATGATATTATGAGTAACATAGGCCTTATCGCTTTTGTCACTTTTGCACTAGCAAGTATTTCTTGCAATTATACGTCATAAATCTATATAACAATAAGTTTACATTCCTACAAAATGAGCTTGTATGATTGTTTATATAAACTGACGTTTTGCGATATTTAATTTTTCAATTGACTTTTATAAGAGTTCGTGACTTCTGTCTAGGACTAATTCAGTCTTATGCATAAATCTTCAATTATATGTATTATTATAATAAGATGGAAAGGGCTATTTATGCTTCACTTATAGCTATATCAACATTATGGTGTTTGAGAAAGTAGGCATTCAAACTTTGTTCAATAATACTGTGTCTACCCAAGTAGTAACATTTGAATTCAACATGTTTCAATCATCAATCAATTCTCCTTTCCACTTCTAGATTATGTGTGTTAATACAAATTAAACACTACTTTTCACATAATTCACAACGCGACAAATTTTTACTTTTTAAACCTTAAATATCGTAGAATATTCGAAAACGGTAATAACGGAAAATTTATTCTTAATCTACACGTGTGTGAGAGTTATTGGAATAACTTTTTAATACACAAACTTACCAAATAATTCCACAATCTAAATTTTATGCTCAAGAAAATACTTTTCAACTAAATAGCTAGATTCTGTACATATAACTTTCAAACTTTTAAATTCCTATAATTTTCAATATTAATGCTATTAACAAGAAATGTATTGTTCATATAAATATCTATTACAAGGGTCATCAGATTACACTAATTTAATTAATCGAGAGTAAGTTCATTTGGTAAGTTTGTGTAGCATTCGAAAAATAATAAGAATTAAGGTCACAAAAAGTTCCAAAAATTTTCTCAAAATCAAGAAATTTTATGCATGTATCCACTCTGACCATGTGACACATGTTACACTTTTGCCTATAAATAACCTTCCAAAACTTTCATTTAGAGTCTTTATCTCCACCTTTCCCTTTCTCCGTAGAAATTATTAGCATTACCATCTTATATGCTATTTTCTTGTTAATTTTTAGAGTAAGTTTCTAACCTGTTTATACAATTAGCCACCTTAATTTTCACATAATCAATTATTTAGGAGAGTGTTGCAGGGGAAATTGCATGCACTATTCCTTTCATTTTCTTTCTTTTTTGATTCAATTATAATCACACACTATTTTTAAATGAACACTAGTGCTTCATTTCTGACTCTCTGGTTTCTGTTTCTTTTATAATATATGTACAGGGGTCTGATTCCTGCTAGCTTATAAGCATTCTGTAAAGGATTCACAGGTGAATTACACAAAACTCAGAAATATTTATCTACTATGAACTTTTATGCGTTCTTATTATTTGATCCGTTAAAATTTCTTGTCATTCCTATATATACCTTCAACTCTCTCTGATGGGCTGATATACTTCTTGAAAGAACAAAGGAAATTCGGTATATGCTGCAAAGTTTATACATGAAAAGTAAAAATTTTGACCATGCCCTGCGACATAACAGTTGGCCTTGAGACAAAAAAATTGCAACACTTGAAAAAACTGGCAATTACTAGAGAAGACATGCATAATCCATGGAGGATGAACCATGCAAGCAGGTATAAGCTGCAAAGTTTAGTCGACAATCTTACCGGAGAAATGAGTAGCTTTGTCAAGTTTTTAATTGACAAGGAGACTTTGTCTCCACGAGGCATTTACCCATTTTTGGTAAATGTTATGATGATGTTATTAATATTTTCTTTGTTTTTAGAAGGAAAGGTATGCTGGACCTGAGTCAACTCAGTAATCTAATCCTTCCTGTGCCAAAGCCAAATGTATGATAGATAATTTACGTGGGTCCACTCGATTATAACTCAACAGAAAAAAAAAAATATATATCATTAGAAATAATAATTCACAACGTATTAGAGCCAAAACAAAATTAAAATAAAAACCCCTTATCACTACCATTACATAGAGATTTATGGGGATTCTGTAAGTGATTATTTCTTTTGTATATGGTCATTTTAGATTCGGATTTGTTTTTCATGTCAAAAGCTTTCTGTGAAATTCATTCTTACTCAATCGTGTTCCTAAAATCAATTATATTTCATGTGTTGTATAATATATAGCTAGACATGCATGTTAATTAAATGTCAAAGCCACAGTAGATTATTTTAATTTATCAACATATCAAATACATAATTGATCATCTTTGAGCTCCAGCTTGATTAAAATTTTAACTTTGTTCTATATATGTTAACCAGACTCTCCCAAGTTTTCTTAGGAAATGATGATGGAGTATCGCTCCAGAATTTAATTTCGTCTTGCTTGCATGATAAAGTAATCACTTTTTGCTTACTTCGTGAAGATATATAAATCATGTATAAAATTGTACATTGTTCACAGAATTACAGTGATTTGATTCAGATGGAGCACAATTCAACTGGTGAACTGGGAGATTCTCTGATGTTCGACTTCGACTTTGATGAAGAGGTTCCCTTAATTGACAACCCGCATTCTCTGGCACATCCTAGTCAGCAGAATGAAACTGTGGAGAATCTCTCAAATGTAGGTAGTAATTATTGATCTTCTTTAAAATCTGATTTTATATATGGAAATTAATGAATACTGCAAATTATATGTTCGCCAGGAGAAGCTCGGATCATTATCTGCAAGCAATCTGCCCGTCTCAATGACCACTCAGAAACTTAATAGCGTATCTGGTCACACTAAGAATACTGAAGATTTGAATTCGTGTCGAGAGAATGCTTCAAACCCGACACCACTGAAGACACCATCCGCTACTGCTAATCCGGATATGTCATCACAAGCCAAACGTCCAACAACAGTAAACTTTGTTTAGCCTTTCTCCCATTTCTATTATGATACCATTGCATGATGTTCTGTTGCGTCCATGACATTGATTAGCTTGTAATATTCAACTCCATTCCACTTCAAAGATTTAAAGACATATGCGCATCGATCCTGTTCTTCTTTAAACCATTTTGCTTCATTTTAAACATTAGTAACTCCATTATCGCGGTCACTTATCCTGATCAATGATCAAATATGTATTGGTTCATGTTCATCAGGAGAGCTCTGAACTCCACCCACCAGCTAAAGAAAACAATGAGCTGCCTCTATCGGATAAGGTGAACACTGATACTAATCTCTCAGGACATGAACGTATTACTCAAGATGCCGCAAAAACTCCACTTTCAGGCGCGCCGCAACCCTATGTTTCAACAATCGTAAGAATAAAATATATCATTTTAATAGATATAATTAGCCAATATTTACATTATGAATATGATTCATGGTTTTCTAACCTTTCAGATGTTTATTTGGTTTGTATACGTTGAATTCTTGCGTTATAAGATGCATTAATTAATTTATGAAGTCATTCACATATCACATTATGCATAATAAAAGATTATGGTTAAGGAGATATTATAACTTTTTTATTTATTTAAAAATTTAGCACAATTTCATTGTCATATCATTTAAATATTTTATTATGTGGTTTAAAAAAGAATAATTCACACATACAATCAACTTATATATTCAAATCTATACAATATGACTTAGTATAATCTCATTATATGTGTGATTTTTCATTATTTATTGTTATTTTCTTATTATTATTACATTTATCAATCCTATAATATTTCCTCATATTAGGTTGTATGGTTAGTTATATGATTAATTCTATGCGTAGAAATACTTGTTTGACAATTAGGTTCAAAAGAAAATTTTTATTAAGTATAATTTAGTCACTCTCCGCAAGTACTTTCATTAGAATAGATAGATAATTTCTAAGTTGTTTTAAAAATTTTAAGTCAAAAATTTAATTCATAATATTCCAACTTATAGATTAAGCATGTCACAATAGAAATGCATGTTAGAAGAAGGTAGGTGCTTAAGAACACAAAACCTAGCTTGTAGACATTGTTCTTTTTTGTTAATTAATAATTACCTACCAATTTTATTCAGTATAGATATAACAAAATCACTATAAATGAAAACTTTTTATAAACTTCAAATAATTTGAATTTGATCTATAGCTAAACGTGATCCAGTACTTCAGTAGTTTATATTTATTACCCTTATTTCACGCTTTCGAATGAGAAAATATTTTGTATTTTTCTTCTTCTGCTAGCTTGCTGTCGAGCTCATGTTTATATGTTTATATATGATTTTGCATCCTCTGTATCTATAGAGGAAATTTAATTTACATTTTAATTAATTGCTTGGTGCCAACTTAGCTTGCGCTAGCATTATTACATGAAATACTTTGATGACTTTTTTGTTTTTGGTTTAGGAAAGTTTGAATATTGAGTCTTTGTTACACAAAATGATGGATCCTATCATTTCTGTTACATATAAAATTCGTTTGTTCCATCTTAATATTTTGGTTTATTTGTCTCTGCAGCATGAGCAAATTGGGAACTCAACTTCCCACTTGCAGCCCTCGAATTCTGTGGTGATGTGGAAATATACCTATAGATATGATCTGAACATAGTACTTAACTATTCTGATACAAATTTTTATCGCTTTTTGTTGTTCACTAGGAGCTTGTGGATGGAGGATCATCGAGTGGAAGTAACCAGTCACTCCAAAATTGTGCAAATTCTAGTCAAAACCTCTTGGGATCAACATTTCCAGGTTTTGAAGGCACTGATCCTTCGCCTGGAAATGGTACAAATGTGCAACAATCGAAATTTACTTTCTTCCATTCTCCATTATCAGGGACTAGCCCACACCAATTCCCTCCATTGACGGTATATATATGCTTGATATCTTGATCCTTTATATTCTACATATAGTTGACCGTCATTTAATTTATCTCCCTTGCTGAAAGAATTATTAGCTGGTAAGATCATGATGGTCACTTATTTGATTTTCTTTTTGATAATTAACCAGGCGGAAATGATTCCAAATGTCGGCGTAGTTCCTTCATTTGATTCAGAAAATGAAATTAATTTGAATAGTCCAAATAATCTCATTACTCCTGGAAATGGCCTCCAAAATGAACAACCGTATGTCCACATCTTTGCATGCCAAACTATGTATAATTTCACTCTCTATCCTTACCAGTATATTAATTCCATTGCTAATTAATTTTCCATTTTTTTACCAATTACGCTCACTTTAGTCAACAAGGGATGAATCCAGTTAATCTGTCCTCCACATTATCTGGTGATCAACTTGCACAGAATCAGCCAGCTATTCCTTACCCAACTTCTTTCCCTCAGAGCCACGTGAGTACTCACGATGAACTTTATTCTTCGACTGCGGGTAAATGTTTATCTGAACTGTACCTTATTTTGTACAAGTTGTTTGCCTTGAACAGACCGGGTTGGGAACCGTTAATCCACACCTACCCCCTTGGCTTTCTGACCTGAATGCACCTCATATGCCTTTCACTCCTCCGAGGTATATATATATATATATAT
>JANLJB010002869.1:11980-28182 GCA_026212285.1 Bursera cuneata
TGTATTAAATCTTGCTTTTTTTTTTTTTTTTTTTTTCAATTCATAGCTATCCTAAGTTTGTCTTTTATTTACCCAATTCCACTTACAAGATTTCTCTAATAAAACTGTAGCTGTTAGCAATTTAATCACAATCATGTTTGCAAGCTTAGGAATTTTTTATTATGTTTTAATCGAATATTTATTTGAAATTATGATCCTCGCTTAATTTAAGTTTTTTCGAGCTTTTAAGGAGATTATGATATATGGATTTTCACTTCATTATGATTTCCTTTTACTTTTTCTCTTGATTAATTCATCTTCTCTAGTCACTGATCAAATTTTTTCATAAGCCAAAGTAAAGTTAAGGACAAGGAGAAGGTTCTAATTCATTATTTTGAACTATATCTTAATAAGGCAAGCAAGGGTAATTTTTTTTTGTCCCTAAAATTCAATATATTTGACATATCCTGTTAACGGATGATAAAATGGGGCTCTTGTTGTTACTTCTGGAACAGTAGGGAGGCTCGGGGGATCTCCAGATCTAGCGGGCTTGCAAATTTTCCTCCTTTACTTTTGAGAAAAAATTTGGACCTTAAGGTTTGTGAAGATGACAGATAGATCCACTACCGAAAGTAAGACCCTCATTTTCACATAGGACATATATAAATAATATAAAATCTACAAGATTAAGAAAAAAAAAAAAAGGTTCATGATTTTTTTATAATAAAATAAAATAATTTTAAAAAATTCTATGAAATTATAAAATTTCGAAACCCTTATAAAGCATAAATAATTTAATACACATTATAAATTATCCACTATTATTACACTAGAGTTTTTTTTTAAAATTTTTTTGTTTAAATCTAACCTTATCTCACTCTCCCTTTCAAACAGAAAAATAAATAAATAAATATTTAAATGATTATTTTATTCACTTAAATTTGGATAATTGAATAACATAAAGGAAAACAATTAATTACCATGAAAAATTGAAAAGTTAAATAATTAATATTTTTTAGAATTGCAATAATAAAAAATAATAGAAGAAAAAAATCATTAAAATAGAATCATAATTTAGTTACGGTTAAATTGAAGAAAAAAAAAGATTTAAACATAGTTAAGATTTAAAGTTAAGGGGGTGAGAAATAGGTCAAAACCTTTTAAGATTATAATTATATTCTTATTAAAATAATGGTGAGGTTAAAAATGGGGTTGAACAAAACAAGTATTTTTTATGACAATTTTATCTTAATTTAATTTAAAAATAGAGGACCCAAAAAAAAAAAAAAAAATTAGGGGCCTAAAAGGCTTAAATGGACTCCAGTCCAATCTCAATGCATGTTTAAGATTGAAATAAAAAGAGGACCTAAGGTGGTTCAGCCCAACCCGTCTTTCCCGACCCGACTCAAACGCTCTTCCACCACACGGACGTTGGTTTGGTTTAACAGGTTTTTGTCCTATATAGTCCAGAAGTGAAGGTCGAGGAGGGTTTAGGGTTTAATGGTTTGTTAGGTTTTGTGTCTTTCTGAAATAAGTCCTTTGACTTGATTGTTTCAGTTAATAAGATAATAGAGAGAAGTTGCATCATGGCTTCAAGTTTTGTGTTTGAGCCCCCTAGTGATGAAGAAATTGAAGATTCACAATCCGAAGCTGAAGCTGAAGCTGAAGAAGAAGAAGAAGATGACGAAGAGAAACGATTGTCAAACCGTAAACAGAAGCAATCTCCTTGGGACTTTGCTTCATACTCTGAATCCGTAGCTGAAGAACATGCTCGTCGGAGCACCACCTCCATTGATTTCAAAATCTCCAAATCCCTTCAGCACCGCTCACTCTCCACAACTCATGCTGCTGACCACTCTGATTCCGAACCTGACAAACAAGTAATTCCCTTTCCCTCTCACCTTCAACTTAATAACCTTTTCTGTATAAATCTCTTTCTCTTTTGAGTAAAAGCCGTTTTGACAGAAAAAACGCTATTCTTTTAAAGCACTCTAGCCAAACATTAGCTTATAAATTTTTTAATATTTTGAATGGTTAACACAATTCAATTGAGGTCTCCTAAATATATTATTACTTAATTTTTTTAGGAAGATTATAGACTAGAAGATGAAGACGACGAGGCCACCAATGCTGGTGATAGTAAATCATTTTTTGCACCAGCTGACGGGGCATCGTTTCATGCCAATTCCTTCATGGAGCTCAATCTATCTCGCCCTTTGCTTCGTGCTTGTGACGCACTGGGCTACTCAAAACCCACTCCAATTCAGGTTTAAGTCCAGCTTCAATTCAATTTGATCATCACTTCAGTTGAATCTATGTCAGTGTTCAATTTCTTCGGGTTTTTATTTTATTTTATTTTATTTTATAGGCGGCTTGTGTACCTATAGCATTAACTGGGCGTGATATATGTGGGAGTGCAATTACTGGTTCTGGAAAGGTACTTTGTTTACTTGCTTCACTTCATTAATTTCATTTGTGATGCTTTTATCTAGTTGTAATTTTATTTTTTTTCAAAATTTATACAGACAGCTGCTTTTGCTTTACCTACACTGGAGAGATTGTTATTTCGTCCAAAACGTATTCCAGCTATACGGGTCCTAATTCTTACTCCAACCAGAGAGTTGGCAGTACAGTGAGTTTTCTTTTGCTGCTTTTAGTTCCTTACTCCTTTAAGTTTGAGCTTTCGCTGTAAAAGTTATTCAACTTATTTTTGCTCGTACCATACCCTTCATAGAGCTTCAAATTATACTAAAAATTTTGGTAGAAAATGTAAAACTGGTGCTGCAGATCTTAAGACACCTCTTGCACCTTAGTTTGATTTTTCTATTGTTAATATATACACATTCGTTTTATTTAATTATTATTTCTTGTTTCTATATAGGGTTCACAGTATGATAGAGAAACTTGCGCAATTTACTGATATCCGATGTTGTTTGGTTGTTGGTGGGCTTTCAACAAAGGTTTGCTTGTATATGTTCATCTCTTCCAATTCTTAATGTGCAAGCTCTTGTGCCTATAAATTTGAGATATCCATATTTAAATTTGTGGTTTTTAGCTTAATCAGAAAAAGGGAACATGTTTTTGGCTATGTACAATGTTCTCCTCATACATCTATCCGTGACTGTAGTTCATACCATTTTTATATTTGTATTCTTATCTATTCTTACCAAATATACTGAGGTAATTTTTACTGTTGTAGGTGCAAGAGACAGCTTTGAGATCAATGCCAGATATTGTTGTAGCTACTCCTGGGCGCATGATAGATCACCTGCGCAATTCAATGTCTGTAGATTTGGATGATCTTGCAGTTTTAATCCTTGATGAGGCAGACCGTCTTCTGGAGCTAGGATTTAGTGCTGAAATTCAAGAGCTGGTACCCTTTCCTCGTTATGTTTTATCTACATAAGCTTTAAGTGTGCACGAGAACCTATTTTGGCGTCTTAGATCTTCCCAGTCCTTGTCTGATAGTGCAAATAATAACTGTCTGTCTCATTGTTAGAGGGCATAATACTATTGTTTGGGTCCTTATCTAGTGGCTTAAATTTTTGGATTAAGTAGTAACTGAATATGGTATTAGAGTAGAAAGTCCTGAGTTTAAACTCCTAGGGGTATATATCTGCAAATATTATCTATTCTGTCTACATCTGGTTTGGTTCAGTCCTGCCTGGTTGACTTTCCACATTATGTAGGGTGTTAAAAGGCTTAATACTGATTGTTGAGCCTTTTTCTGATAACTTGAGCTTTTAGGTTCAGTGTTAACTTAACACTCATGTTGCAAATAAATAATTTTCAACAATTGTTTTGACTATTTATTTTCTTGTGTTACAGAGTTGTAGTTGTTAGTGGATGAATTAGAAAAGTCTGAAACTAGGTATATAAAGGCTGAGGATAGAATCTAGATAGAACAATCAAGTTGTAAATGCCTCCATCTTATTGCAAAACCTGAAATTTGATCTGGTTGGAGTATTCTTTTTTTCTGATCAGTTTTTTACTTATATTTAGGTCCGCCTCTGTCCCAAAAGGAGACAGACTATGCTGTTTTCAGCTACAATGACTGAAGAAGTTGATCAGCTTATCAAGCTATCTTTGACCAAACCCTTGCGTCTAGCAGCTGACCCCTCTGCAAAACGGCCAGCGAGATTGACTGAAGAGTAATCTCTTTGGCTTTTGCCAATTTCTTGCTTTCCGTTAACTTTTTTGGTGATTTTGTTATGTTCAATTATTATTAAGATGTACACTAATCAGAGGTGTACAGTAAGCAGAAGTTATTTTATGGAATGGATTCTTTATAATGCTATTTGCTGCACCTTTGATAAATTGCATCTAACTTATCAAGAACTGTGATGCTATTCTGCAGGGTGGTTAGGATCCGCCGAATGCGTGAAGTAAATCAGGAGGCTGTTCTTCTTTCATTATGCTCAAAGACTTTCACATCCAAAGTGATTATCTTCAGGTTATTATTCTTAGTGCTTGGACTTATTATCTTCTTGAAGTTATAGTGACTCATGGCAATGTAAATTCTTCTGTCAAAGTCAATGTAGAAGTCTTCAGACATTAGATTTTAGTTTCCATATTTTTTTTTGGGACTATACTTTTGCCTGGGCTTATCAGTTATGTTTAGTGACTTCCTGTTTTCTTTGGCAGTGGAACCAAGCAAACTGCACATCGGTTGAAGATTTTATTTGGATTGGCTGGCTTTAAAGCAGCTGAGCTTCATGGAAATCTTACCCAGGCACAGCGCCTTGATGTGAGTTAATTCTGTCATTGCAAATTTTTTTACCCAAGTTCTTCACAGAACGTTCTTGTTGCACTGTTTTTCTATATTATCTTCTAGAGTATGAGCCCTAGAAGAATGTTGCGTGTTGCTTGTTTATTGAATGTATATTTCTTGTAACTTGTAATTGTTTTTGTAGGCTTTGGAACTTTTTAGAAAGCAGCAAGTTGATTTTTTGATTGCAACTGATGTGGCAGCTCGTGTGAGTACTGATTTATAGAATTCGTTGTCTATTTCGCTCACAGTTCTGCTTGTTGGCTTTCCAATAACTCTGTAGTTTCTCATTTTTCCCTCCCCACATCATTTCTTTTCCTCTCTTTTTATTTTCTCTCTCTCTCTCTCTCTCTCTCTCTACTGATGTTGTAGTTACCATTTTTCTTGGGTTCGTTGGGTGGAATAAGAAGCATAATTCCATGATCCATTTTCTCCTTTTTCATATTGCAGTCTCAGTTTTTAAAAAACGGCACTATTATTCTATTAGCTGGGAAGTGATATTTCAGTTTTGGTGCCACTTGTAGGGGCTTGACATAATCGGGGTTCAAACAGTTATTAACTATGCATGTCCTCGAGACCTTACTAGGTAGGTGCTAAAATATTTTTTGATGTTGCTAGTTGGTGTTTTGCTTACCAGTGTCTACCATTACTGTTTATTTGGGAATATTTGTATTTTGTTATTCCTTTTCTTATAATCAATAATTAAAACTAGTTACTATTAAGTTACTTGTAGCTGAGTGTTGTACCTTTTGACTTGAACTAGACTTACTTCTTGCATTCTGGTGACTCCTATAGTTTTCTTTTCTTGGTGCAGCTATGTTCATCGAGTGGGTCGTACAGCAAGAGCTGGCAGAGAAGGATATGCTGTTACTTTTCTGACAGACAATGATCGGTCACTTTTAAAAGCCATCGTAAGTAATAAATTCTATCTTATTTCTTGTTGGGCCTAAATTTCCTCTATAATTTCCAAAGAAAAGATCTTTTGATACTGTTTGAGTTGTTGCTCATTGAATAAGCTAAAGATGGCCATCTATTTGGATTCACAATCCTGTGAATTCCATGCATTTAAGAAATATTAAAATTACTTGACTGAGCATCTGGACTAGAAGGTAGTTTGCAAATACTTTGTAATTGACTTATGTGGACATAACTGCAAGGTATTCACATTGGCTTTCATGGGGATTCCTACAATTCAACTTATCCTTATAGTAATTTTTTCTTTATTCTTTTTCCTCGTGTGGATTGGTACTTAATTTATAGATTTTCTAAACAACTTAATCAAACACCATAACTGAAGCTGTGGTGGTAAAAATAAGACAATTGTATCTATTAGCTGATAAGAATTCATCGAGTTATGCCTTAATGTGCATTAACTAAAACAACACAGAAAGATCTAAATGGACATATTATTGTTCAATTCCATATAAGTGGGATCCTGATTTAAAATACTTGAATTAATCACTCATGTTATTAATGCCTGTTCTGTCTGGCATGTAAATCTGGACTGAGCAATCACCTTTAGAACTTTTACATAAAAGATATTTGGGTCAATCTTTATTTGGAAATTATTATAGACCCCCCTTCTAATTTTTTTTTTTTAAATGAAAATTTCTTAGGGCTTTGTTTACTATTTTTAGTAACTATGAAGGGGTTTCTAGTTGCTTCATAAATTTTAGGATGGATTTTTAATAGCTTTTGAAAATTCTGGGAAGTGATGGAATTTGTAGACCTCTCAGGCAGTGACAGAGCTTAGTGAGGACTGAGGGGGACCATGGGCCCTCCAAAGAAAAAAAAAATCAATATATTAATAAATTAAAAATTAAAAAAATATTAAAATTTTACTTGTTGGCCCCGCCAAAATTTGAGTTTTTTTCCTTTACCCTCTCCCCCCCTTCACCCACCCCCCCCACCAAAATTCTTCCAAGCTCCGTCACTGCTCTCAAGGGTCCATATTATTTCACCATGTTTTTCTTGGGTCCAAATACTTTTAACTTTTTCTTTCTCATTTGTGCTAATTGTCTAAATTTTTTCTTTTACATGAGAATTAGTTGAGGCATTTCTTGTAAAACATTATACATCAATATAAAAATGTATATTAGAAAGCCTGAATTAAAGTGTAAATATATCTATTTGTACATGATAGAATCCCAAATAAAAGTTGCTTGGCAATTGTGATTTCCATTTTTAGGCTAAGAGAGTTGGTTCAAAGTTGAAGAGCCGAATTGTTGCAGAGCAATCAATTACTAAGTGGTCTCAGATAATAGAAAAAATGGAAGATCAAGTGGCTGCCATTCTTCAAGAGGAGAGGTACTTGTTGTATTTCACAGCCTTTTATTTATCTATTTATTTTTTTCAAACTATTTGTCTTTGTCTTCTTCTTACTGTTCTCCAAATGCTGCAGGGAAGAGATGGCCCTGAGAAAAGCTGAAATGGAAGCAACTAAGGTACTTAATCCTTCTCTCTTGCAACTTTTGCATTGATGTTTTGTAAATATGATCTCAATTTTAAAAATTAAGTTGAATATATGCTTCAGTTTGTGCTTCTGATAATTTTATTCGTTTCTGTAAATCATGCAGGCAGAAAATATGATTGCTCACAAGGAAGAAATTTTTTCACGCCCCAAAAGAACCTGGTTTGTTACTGAAAAAGAGAAAAAAGCTGTAGCGAAGTCAGTGAAGGTAATCTTTCAACTTATCTCTGGTCTTGGCACATATAAATGTTTGGTTTAATGTACCTGATAGAAACATTATGGGCTCTAGATGAAACATAAATCCTTAGGAATAATAAGCAGAAAGTTTTACCTACAATCCAACAATCTTACAAAAACCAGAATCTACAGCCATTACCCACCACATTCATCAAAACTGGAATGCTATACTGTGACCAACCTATGCATTTAGATGCAGTAAATGTTAAGAGCCCATGTTTTCTCTTCTTTTTATTATTATTATTTTGTTTAGTGTGTGTCTTGTAAGCACATAGAACTTGTTTAGCTTAGTGTTTTTAAAACAAAGAAAAAAAGAAATCTTGATAAAGTTAGAACCTCTTCAATGCACAAAAAATGAAGTTTTAAAAAAATAGAAAAGCCATTCTACCTAGTCTTTAAACATTATAAGTTCAAATGCATAAAAAAAAAAAAAAATTTAAATCAAACCCATTCTCAATTCGTGGAAAGCAATAAGCAATTTTTTTCATTTCCCTTTTTATATGAAAATTTTTGAAGCAAAAATATATAATTCATAACCAAAGACACTATAAGTGGCCTTAATTAAGCCTTCGTATCTAGTTAAAAGTAAGGGAGAACCCTGTTAAAGAAACACACCTAAAGGAAGAAAAAGTAAAAAGAATTAGGGTTTGTCATGTCCAATTACGGTGCATGAATAAGAATACTTTCTTAATTTTGAAGAAACGAAGATCCACATGGAAGCCGATATTGAACTATGTCCACAAAAGTGGAGAATACTCCCCTCTTAGCTTCGAAATTTCTCTTATCTCTCAAGGTACATTGGGCACATTACATGGGATTGGATTGGGTTGTGGATGGTAATGTATATAATACTATGTTATATTTGGTGCAATACTAAATAAGATGACATTGTATATAGTGAAGAAGCTCGAATAACTAAAAGCCAATATAAATAAGAATTTATTAAAAGTTTAAGCGAATCCTAAAATAACTATGAAATTTTTATGAATAGTAATTTATAAAATAAATTAATTTAGAGACCTTTCTATCTTTTTTTTTTTTAATTTTATTTTTCAGTTTTAAGTTTATATCATTTTCTATTTGAAACCAATTGAAATGAAACCGAATTGAAAATTTAGTTCTGTCATTAATATTTCTTCAGAAATTAAGTTTCCAACCCGTTGAAATGAGTAGAGATCCACCGTATTAGCAATGAAACATCTCGAGTGGCTTACTGCTAAATTCTGGAAAATCGTGGAAACAAGCTCCTCAAAATCCACTTGCCTCCCAAAACCTTATTCTTGTGCGATTACCTATAAATAATTGCATGTTCAAAACTAACTAGGTTGTCTATTGTCATTTAATTATTTACTTGCCCTACTCTTCCTTGAGAGAAATCATGTGTGACTTCTTCCAACTTTTTTGCTATATTGATGGAAAAACAACAAAATGAGATGCATTTTGATTCAAACATCTAAGAAGTGCTTCTATTGATTTTTCCAAACAAAGTATAAAAGAATATAATGTTCTAGAAGAATTTTTTGTAGTGGACTATTCGATAGCTGAATGACTTCTGCATTCCTTTTTGATAGGCATCTATCGAAAATGGAAAAAGTTCTGGAAAGGAGGTGATCAGTGCCCAACAGGCTGAAGACCTTAAAATAAAGGAAAAGAGGAAGCGAGAGCGTGAGGTGGTTACTGTCCTAAATTTGAGTTATATTATTTTTTAATTAAAGACCTTTGGCCGAAAATGTCCATTGCAATATTCATTGGCATATTTGTTGTACAGAAAAATTTGCCTCGAAAGCAACGTCGGAAATTGGAAGCAGCTAGAGAAATGTTGGAGGATGAAAATCAAGATGAAAAATTACAGGTGTGCATCTTATTCTTTTCTGTGTTTTAGTTCTTTACACGTCATAATTGAATCGAGATTTTTTTTTTTTTTAATTTATTTTATAAGTAGGTAGTCAAATTGAACAATAGGATGAAAATTAAATTTAGATACACATGTAGATGCCTTATTGGCTTACTTCTCAAGACTTTCTATCTCTGGTTTGCTTGTGTTCTGCTTGTCCTTTTCCTCTTCTCCCTTTGTTTATATCTGACTTTATAGGAGGACAAAGATGTTTTATTGTTGTGGTTCTCTTCTGCAGTTTTAGCATGAATATTAATGGGCTATGTTTCTTTTAAGTTCTCACAAAATTATTAAAATTCAGCATGTTCCTTTTTAATTCTTTTTTGTTTAAGGCAGCAGGTTATCATGATATTTGTTGTGAAGTGGTATGTGGACTCATATATAAGAACTGCAGGGTAATGGAAAATATAAGAAGGAAGAGGCTGGAATCTCTCTGGTTGATTTGGCTTACAGACGAGCAAAAGCTGTGAAAGCTAAGAATAAGGCCGTGGATGCTGGTAAGATTGTGAAGTTGGCCAGCAAGAAATCAAAGCCTCATTCCCAAAAAATTCAACCTAGGGCAGAAGAGATGCGCGAGCTGTTCCAGGGGGACATGAGTGAGAGAAAGCAGAAGAGAAGTGGTACCGGGAAGAAGAAGTCCAAGAATTCATTTAAGAGCAAGTCACGGTATGTGGTAGCTCATTTATTTTCCCTTTTCAATTTACTGTTTGAGGAGCTGAATTCTTTGTGCTACTCGTGTGAATTAATTTCCAACTTGAATCAACATCTGAAGACAACTTCTTGTCTCAAAATATATATTTAAAAAAAGAAATTGAAAAAAAAAAAAACTTGCAGCGCTCATGAAGCATTGAAGCCCCTTGAACATAATGAATTTTCTAGTTTCTGTTTGGCATCATTTTAAAGTTGTTTTTGAAAAATTATTTCATAAAAATGAAAAGATAGACTGAGTTCTGAGCTTACAAAATTTTATCATGTATCTGATACTTTTAAGCATAAATCTCCTGAGAAAATAAATAAATTAATAATCTGTAGATAATTTTTATTTGTTTATTTTTTGTTCTGTGAATCAAAAAACAGATATCAGAAACAGTCGAACCTATTGCTTGTTTCTTTCAAAGTTTTGTCCCAAGGGGATAACTTGTTGGTTCAATCTTTTCTAGTTGAGTAAGGAGTCTAGAAATCAAATCTCAGTTACATCAAACTCAGAGAAAGATCATTTTGTTTGTGCATTGGGGTAGACAAGGTGGGGCCACTATAGTTTAAAAACAAAAGAAAAATTAAGTACAGTTTGCATCACTTTTCCTGCCTTGATGTAGTTTCCACCAATCACTCTTATTATCTTAGTAACCACCTTAAATTTGAGGCCTGTTGTAAAATGCACTTGACACCTGTCAGAAAATTTCTATGCTTTTGTTTCTGTTATCTGGTTGAACTTAGAGAGGAAAGCAGAAAGATTGTCTGGTCCTGCACTCTGCTTTGTGATCCAATGGCCTTGTTTTTAGTTTCAGGTTTCCCATAATGTTTAGTCATTGTGTGGTCATGGAATCGATTAATCTTGTTGCTGCTGCTGCTCACTATTATGTAAATAGCATAATCCACTTGCTTGCTCTGTCTCTCACAGTAGTATCTATCCCCATATGCAATGTGGTCCTTGTAACTGTCCAAGTAGCTTAGCCTTTATTTTTATTAAAAGGCAATTCCAAATGGTTGCTTTTCATTGAATCTCTTGTTTAGTTTACTGACTAACAACCCAAGTAATGTAAGTGCATCTGTGATGATAGTTGTGATTCATTAAAAAAATCCGTGACAAATTTTTCTCACATTGAGCCTGATTGGTGTTTCAGTTATAAGCGCAAGTAGTGCTCCTGATGGCATTCAAGATGTCCAAGTGTACATTGTGAAGTTGAGAATGATGTGTCGCCTTTTTCCTTTAGGATCATTATGTGAAACAATTCTATACAATTGAGGGGATAAGTTTTGTAGTAAACCCATCCAAAAGAAATTGGGGTTGGGTGAGTAGTAGCGAAGATGGCAGGTAGCTGCTTTTTTAACATATATCTTTTTTTTTCCCCCCTTCTGTCTTCAATACCGAGGTGGTAATTATAGTTTACCATCCCTTTATTTCGGTTAAATATTTGATGTATTTTATCACATAATTTAATCCAATTGCTTTTGTCCTCATAATGCGATGCCCATTTCATTTGCATCTTGTAATATATTGTGATGGTTGATTTGTATATGGTTTATTATGAGTTAGCAGCATGATTGATCTTTGTGTATTCACTTGTATTGTCCATTATGAGTTGTTTTTTGCACTGAAAGTTTTTAGAGATTATGCTAATTCTACTAGTAAAGTTTCAATTCAACGTGCGAGTCTTTTGTGGAGATTCCGCTCTATTTTAAATATGAAATGTGCATATTGCATAATTTTGTACAGTAAAATTTATATCATACTAATCTATTGTTTTTAGATAACGTATTTTTGCATAATTGTTGTTATTGAAGTCCATCAAACTATTTCCTAATCCCTTTTTTTTTTTGGGTCAAAACTATTGAGATTTAATTTTTTTGACTTAATATTACACACTCCTTGATAGCCATTCATTTTTTTAATCTAATAATGAAAAAGGTTGTTGAGTTGGTATAAAAAACTACTTTTAAATTTCTTTTTTCTATCTATGGATTACAATAAATTAACGACTATCAAAAGGTGTGTGAAATTAAGGCTATCAAAAGGTGTGTGAAATTAAGTAAAAAAATTAAGTTTCAATAGTCTGACTTTTTTTTTTTTTTCCTTTTTAAATGAAAATAATATATTTTATATTACATTACTAAAAGCACAATTTTTATCTTAATAATTAAAGACTTTTACATTGTTTAACCAAAACAATGTAAAAGTCTCGGTGCATAATATGTTTGTAACCATAACCTAGACTCGGTACATAATATGTTTGTAACCATAACCTAGACTCGGTACATAATATGTTTGTAACCATAACCTATACTCGGTACATAATATGTTTGTAACAGGGATCTGGCTTGTAATACTCGGTACATGATAGACCCTAATAAGCTCCTCTCTTGTTGAAGAAGTAGAGCTCTTCTCTTCAACAAGAAGTAGACAATGTTTGTAAACCCTTTCTTCAAATAAATATTCATCAATACAACTAAAATAAACTAGCTATAAAGAGTTATATATATATTTGAAAGAGATTTGTAACCTAAGGATGTATAGCTACCAAATCTTAAGAATTGTTTAATAATATATATATATATTATTTTTCTTTTCGGATGCAACGGGTTGAACATGTATTAATATTTTTATATAATGAGAATTTTGGAAGAGTATTTGTTGATTCATAAAAAATGTTTTTTCTTAATTACTTTGTAAAAGGATTGCTTTTTTGGTGAAGAGATAAATGTGCTAGTTTGCGAAGGGCTAAATTGGTTTATTGAAGGGCTAAAATTGATATGAAAAATGTTGATTCATAAGAAATTGTTTGTTGAGGCCAGCCAGACCTTCAACTTTTTAGCCCTTTACAAAAAAAAAGTGGGTATTATTCATTTTATTAATGAGTGTTGGTATTTTAATCCCACCTTTTTTATAAATAAATAATTTTGATAAAATTATAAATAAAACAAATAGATACATTAGCAAATAATAAATTGTCTTTTAAAATAAGATTGGTTCAATTGAAGCCATTGTTTCTTGATATCCCTTGAGTTTTTCTTACTAAGTTGAATGATGATGCATTCTGACTTCCAGCCCTTTTTAACTTTCATGAATCATACAAGTCTCTACAATTTTTGGGTTAATCCGATTTTGGTTGATCTTTAATTAATGTATGCTATATATTTTATTTTTTTGTAATATTTATTATTATTATTATTATTAATATTGGAAAGAAAGAGCGAGACAGGAGGCGGCCAAATTTTCTTTCCAAGTGTCCATTTAGTTTTACTTTTGGGTGAATTCCTTTGCAGCCCACAAATCTCGATAGTCCCCGGCCTCCCTGCTGTTTCAAAAAAGTGCTTCACGTTAGTGTAACAGAAGGGCATTATCTGTCACATCCTGAAATCCCTTATATAAGAATTCTAAGGGTGAATTATGTAAATGATATAAAACAAATTAAAAATCATGTATTTATAGATAAAACATACATTTTTATACAACTATTCATAAATCTTTTACATATTGTTTCAAAATACATAATGCATGTAATGGTTCATTTCTAAACTCCCCGGAAGTCTCTAGGTGAGCTCCGGAATATCCCCGTCCGATGTCTGACCTCTGGTACCTGTGGCAGGAAGGGGATGAGTAATATAGCCCAGTAGGAATCTCACAGCATACACAAAACTATAGCTTTAATTTACAACATGCACATTATCACCACCAAATTTCATAATCTCTAACTCTCTGACCATCAAATACATATGGGCACAACTAAGGCCTAACACTGTACACTGGCATCACGAGTGTTTCCCCTTAGGTCCTTCAACATACACGGGCACATCTAAGGCTTAGCACTGTACATGGTGTTACAAGTGCTTGCCCTTAGGTCCCTCAACATACACGGGCACATCTAAGGTCTAGTACTGTACATGGTGTCACGAGTGCTTCCCCTCAGGTCCTTCAACATACACGGGCACATCTAAGGCCTAGCACTGTACAAGGTGTCACAAGTGCTTCCCCTCAGTTTCCTCAACACACAAACGATATCTAACATAGTAACATTCATGCATCAATTCCAAATCACATTTTTCATGTTCTATCTCATACGTCTAACTCACGTTCTATCCATTCCATTGAATCGCAACATATTCTAATTTTACTTAATTAGCTCCAAATTGACTTACAACGCATATGGGTGTGGGTAACACTTCCAAGTCCACACATACTCGTCAATAAGTAAAACCCATACCCAATCTCACACCAAACCCATGGAACTCACGTGACCCAAAACAACAATACGCATAAATACTTCACATTTCTATCTCCTAATATAAATACGTGATAAATCTCTATAAATCTTCTAATAAACCCACATACGAGTCTTAATCCAATAATCCTAAGTGGAAAGTGACCTAAATCTAACCAAACCTTAACCCACATTTACAAAGTGGACCAATGAAAATGAAATAGAAGTGGGTAGAGGTGATTTTCTTACCTCGGATTGCCGATACGCGGAAGCTTTGAGCTTTCTCTCTCCTTCTTCCTCTTTCTCTTCTTCTTCTTTCTCTGCTTCTTGTCTCTGTCTCGTTAAAATGAAAGAGATGGGGGCTAGGGTTTTATGAATTAAAATGAATTTGGGACACGCTCGTCATTTTAAAAATCTTAATTCCGTGAAATCCCGCATCGGCGCCGCGGCGTAGACCCTTTTGCACCTTGGCGCGAAACCATGCCCCGACGTGGAACTAGTTTCACACCTCAGTGCCAACTTTCTGACTTTGATTTATCGAGTTTCACCGATTTCGTGCCTCGACGTAGAACCAGTTTCACGCCTCGGCGTGAAACCGTGCCCTAACGTAGAATCAGTTTCACGCTGCAGCGTCAACTCTCTGTCCGGCGAGAAACTATTCCGAATTCATCCAACTCTTTACACAAAAATTCCCGTACACTTATTTACACATGCATCAACCATGTACCTCTCTCTCTCTCTCTCTCTCTCTCTCTCTCTCTCTAGATATATATATATATATATTTACTTACTCTTAATTACATTTTAGTCCTATTTTTGGAAAAATTTGTAATTACACTTCCATACACATTTATTCGCATATAAAAACACGTACAAATAATAAATACATGTGTAGAAAAAGTTTTCTGGGTACTATAGCAAAATTTTTCTAGGTACTATTTTAAAAATTTTTCGCTATTCCAAATTTTTGGGATGTTACATTATCTACATTTGTCAATTGAAATTGATAAAATAGCAAGGAAATCTAGTATTTAACTTTGGTGCAAGGTGTGTTAAATGAGATGACACATGGAAATTAAAATAAAAGATCCCAAAATAGAATATCAGAAGGCATTCTTTGTCTGTTTTATGGTGCGAAGTAGAGACCCCATGAATGCCAAACTCTACTAAATAGAAAGCCTAAGCATCGTTAAAAAACAAAAAAGAAGGATTCTAATTTTTTTTGTTTTTTCTGTTGAACCCATGAGAGGAGACGATAATAAGGATCTATAGGTCCGGTTTGTAGTGGTTTAAAGATAACGATGAGGAAAGGTAAGTAAAAATGAAAAAATCTTTTTTTTTTTTTCTGGGTTTCTTAGGCAAAAATAAGATACAAATTGCAAAAGATGGGAATGTATGAAATAAGCTGATTTAAGCTGAAAAAGAATTTATTTTCTAACATATATTAAATCTTTCTTTACAAATTTCATACACCCTATATGATTTTCTTTTTGCTCAAACCTAAAACATTTATTTTCTTGTGGTTTCCCCTCTTTTCCATTTCTTTTCCATAGTGCTTTTGCTTGTGTACCTCTGCAAATATTAAAAAAAAAAAGTTTTGTTGATGAATGATGAAAAGGTTGTCAGTAACTGAAGAATGGGAGAGAAAAAAAAAAGGTATACTAACATGGGACTTTAGATCAAATATCTAAAATTAGAGGACTAGGTAAAACGTATCCAAACCCCCTAATTTCTTGCAGGCCCTTATCCAATTCCTATTGTAGAGACGAAAATGCATTCACTTTTATCTAACCGACTCCGCTCCCTTTATATGTATTTATACGTAGTTGCTTCTTCTTCTTCTTCTCTTCATCTCATTCACTCTTGGTCACGCTCAAAATTAACCTTCGGCTAAGCGGTTGTTGTAGCGTAGCTTTAGGTATCGAATCCACAGGG
>JANLJB010002875.1:1968-12509 GCA_026212285.1 Bursera cuneata
ATCTGGGTGGTGGGACATTTGACGTTTCTTTGCTTACCATTGATAAGGGTGAATTCAAAGTGAGGGCCACTGCTGGAGATACTCATCTTGGTGGTGACTGGTGAGGACTTTGATAACAGAATGGTTAATCACTTTATTCAGGAGTTCAAGAAAAAGAATAGGAAAGATATCAGTGGTAACCCTAGAGCTCTTCAGAGATTGAGAATTGCTTGTGAAAAGGCAAAGAGGACTCTTTCATTCACACCTCAGACCACAATTGAGATTGATTCGNTTACATAAGGGTATTGATTTCCATTCCAGCATCACTCGTGCCAAATTTGAGGAGCTACATGGATTTCTTCAGAAAGTGTTTGAGTGATGCTAAGATAGAGAAGAGTAGTGTCCACGATGTCGTTCTTGTTGGTGTTCGGAAGTTTACTGTGTGCTTTGATATTGATGCTAACGGAATCTTGAGTGTCTCAGCTAAGGACATGACTAATGGCAATATGAGCATGACAACAATCACTAATGAGAGGGGGAGTTTATCGAAGAATGAGATTGAGAGGATGGTTATGGAGGCTGAGAAGTATAAGGCTGAAGATGAGGAGCACAGAAAGAAGGTTAATGCCAAGATTGCCTTTGAGAATTATGTTNTACAAAATTAGGAACTCTGTCAAGTATGAGAAGATCGGTTCTAAATTTGCACCAGCTCAAAAATTGAAGATTCTGGGTGAAGTTAAATGTGCTATTCGGTGGCTCACTGACCACCAGCATGTCGAGGAAGTCATTTACAAGGACAAATTGAATGAGCTTGACAAAATGTGGCAATCCATTATTGTAAATTTGAATTGAAGCCCTGGATCTTGCAATGGAGAAGGCAGCACTGAAGATGAGCTCCTCCAGCATTTGGCTCTGATGATGGAATCAAAATTGAGGAAATAATTGTCTAAGATTTCAAGCAATATTTCAACTTATGTTGTCAACATTATTTTGTTGCTTTGAATTAATTGTCTTAATTTCTCTGAATCCTGATGGGTAAAATATTTTGCACTAACTTAAAGCAATGCTCGATCTTGTGCCCATTTCCGACATAGAATTAGAAGCATGTCTTGCTTCCTTATTCTTTGAATCATCCTAAATATTAATAGAGAGTTGTAAAATGTGAAGTGTTGGGAAAAATAATTTTGATGGCTCAAAAGCACTCTTAAATGTTCAACTAAGTCGCCTCAATTTTAATATTTTCTTAATTTTAATTTTATTTGTAATTGAAATTACCGAAGAAACCAAATATAATAAATTAAACTTGTTTAACTCTTAAATTTGAAATTATCTAAATATTATGAGTGGTGTCCATTATTTAACTACTATTAACTTTGTAGATTCCAATTAATTGTAGCAAACGCATCTAAGTATAACTCACGGTGGGGTTACATGAACTCAAAAAATACTCAAAACATTTCATTTATTAGAAAGCCTTTAATTAATTTTAAAATTTTAAAATCTACTCTCCACGCTCAATTAATACCATACATACCCTTAAATAAGTAGATAAATATAAACTAATTATTTTATATAGAATACATAAAATTTCTGAACAATCAATATAAGCTTATTTTCTTCTTTTTATCCAAACTATGAAAAGTGATTCTAATCAAAATTATCAACCATCACTATTTATTCTTGCTATAATCAGGAATAAATTAAACTAATTTATCCTTAATAATAATTTAAATTATAAGTAATTTAATTATTAAAATTTTTTTATTAAAATTGAGGTGATATAACTTCTTAAAAAGAGAAATGAAGGAAAAAAAATTAGATTGTGCTGTGATCCTAAGGACTAGCAGGTTTTTACCCAGTGTGATGTATTTTGGGTTAGAAACCCATAAACAAAAACCCTGCAGCCCAATGTCACATTGGACTATGAGATGATGTATTTTGGGTCATAAGCCCAGAAATAAAGCGACAAAACTTTATAACAGATTGGACCGTATCATAATTCAAAGAAATGCTACCGAGAACAAGTTCTTATTAATAGAGTCTCTCCCGTTTAAGAACTGTTTTTCCATTTACACAATAAAATTTTAAAAAACATTTCTTTATTCTTTATATAACTTCAAAGAAGCAATCAAGTAACTAAATTGGATTAGGATATTATTATTATTGTTTCTCCCTTGTTGGACAGTGTTGCAGAAACATCAAACTTTCGTCTTCTTTGTTAAACTGCATATGGCTTCTGATCAGAAAGGTAACTCATTCACTTAGTTTTCAAGTCAGTGAAGACTTCTTCGTTTTCTGAAGTTTACTTGGCTGTGTATTTCTTGTTGTTTCTTTGTAGGTAAAGTGTTTGTTATTATGGGTGTGAGTGGCGCTGGGAAATCGCAAGTGTTTTATGGCTTCATTTGATTGTGTTTGATTTTTTTTTTATTTTTTTTAGATTCATTGGTGCTTTGATGTTGAATTTATGATTGGCGGATTGTGATGTACGAATGTTTGCAGTTTGTTCTCAATTGGGTAATATTTAGAATTGAGGTTAGATGGTTCTTTAGGTCTGGAAAGTGAGTATTGGTGATGGGTTTGAGAAATGAGGTTGTGCAAAAGCAAATGAAAATGCAGAAGGAAAAATCATCTTTTTGAAATGTACTTAGAAGCACTTAAGTTTTGTTCACTTGAAACGGAGATTAAATTTATTTTATCAAACACTAGAAAATAAATACAAAGTGTTTGTTGAAAGTGCTAAAAACACTTCTGGATTCACCTTTTAGATCTTTAACATTTCTTTAGAGTTTGCTTTTAGTTTGGTAAACTAACGATTCAAGATGATATCTGCAAGACATCAAATTCATCTCTTCAACTAGAATGAAATTTTCTTCTAATAATAGAGGGTGAAAAAAGTTGGTTTATGCACAATTATGGACTTTTTCTAGTTCATTATGTTTGTGTATAATAATGATTAGTAAAAATTCAACTACATACTTTTTTGGAAGGCAATGATGCTTGGACCTTCTCGGAAGGTTAGCCTTTGTCACTGAGACCTTTGCCCATCTACAAAGAACATCTTGTTAATATGATGGATATAACTGAAACCAAATCTTTCTGTTATGTATATATTCGATGCTGGTCAAATTTTATATTGTTGGAGCTTTTGTAAAACTTTATGATCAGAAGGGAAGAACCAGTGCATTTGTCTAGATTCAAGTGGTGTATAGAAATGAATTCAATAATACTTTCTCCCACTTAATCATCATTGTGAAATTTCATTAATTATAATGAATGGCAAAATCTCTTTGTTGTTTGAGTAGGGAGTGGGGGGTTGAAGGTTAGAATGTTGTATTACTATCATCTTGGTGGAAGTTTATTTCAGTTACTTCTCCATACGAGGACACCATTCACCAGGAAATACTCACTAAGAAATGATGGTTTTATCTCCTTTGTGTGTGATTAAAGCCATTAAGTTCCTGTAAGCTCCATCCAGTGTGGAGGCATTTAAGCTTCCAAGAGGGCACATCCTTCTTTTTCTGTCTGTATCTTTTTCAGTTGTGTACTTGGTGCTATACCAATTCATAACTCATTGACCCTATTAGTTAGGATTTTAAACAAAAGTGAGTTGATATAAATGGTGCAATGGATAGGTGAGAGATATGGTGGTCAAGATAGCCATTTGGTTATTTTGTGTGCAAAATAGGTATACATGATTTCTTAGGCCCCCATTAAACATGTTTTAACCAAAGGAACATAAATTGAAACTACAGTATTGTATAAAATTATACTGCTGACAGACTAACCTGATGAGATACCAATTATTTAACTACTTACACTACTGAAGGTCTTTTAGCTAAAGACAACCTATGTTCCAATGGCATGACTGAATCTCACTCATGAGGTTGATTTGTTAGATTAGCCCAATACATCTGGTACAAAAAAACTTCAATATTATTTTTTGGAATGATATATCTATTGACTTCCTGTGGATGTATATTTGGTATTAGAATTTTTATTAATTTCATCTTTTTCGAATTTGTCATTTGTTGAACACTTTACAGAAAAGATGCATCAAGGAATACCTCTTTCAGAGGAGGATCAGATTCTATGGCTAGAAATGCTACATGATACTCTAAGAGAGAGCATAAATAGTGGAAAAACTGTAATACTGGGTTGTTCTGCTATGCAAAAGGGACATAGAGAAATTCTTAGATCAGCTGACTCTGACTATAGGCCCAGAAGCTATGACAGTCTAGTGAAGTTTATTTTGTTGGATGTTCTGGTTGAGGTGCTTGTTGCTCGGCTAGAGAAACGAGCTACAAGATGGAAACATTTCATGCCAGCTACACTTTTGCAGTCTCAGTTAGACTTGCTTCACATAGACGATTCTGAAGGAATACTCAAGGTTGATGGAACTCAAAGTCCTCAGGCCATTGTAAACTATATTCAAACGTCATTATTTTATTCATAGTTTCTAAAAGCAATGAGCTACAATTCATAGTTACAAGAGTGCTTGTTTTGGGGTTGTAAACCCCCAACATTATTTGCACAAAAATCATGATTTCATCGTTGTATTTGGAAGTACAGGGTTCAAAGAACTTGAAGTAGGAATTTGCTTGGAAAAAGATCACATGACTAGCTTTATTGTATACTAATATTTTTTCAGTTTCTATTCGTTTTGAGCAATTTGATTAGAGAAAATGCAGAAAACTTGTATTTCAGGAAATAGAATATAATTGTATAATGTATAAATGCAGCCATCAACAAACATATATTCAATTCCATCACACCAGAAGACTGTCATGTTATTTAGAATTAGACAAACTAAATTTTACATTAACTATTAAGCTACCAAAGGTTAGAATGTACAAGAATAGTGCAAGCTAAACAGAATGTTACAGTAATAGAAAAAGGGGAAAGTTTCTGAAAATATAAAGTAGCAATTATATTGATCTGAACATTAAAGACAACTAACCCAGTCCTACTATTAATTTTGTCATCCTCATCACGTACATTACAATCCTGCTAACTATCCTAATTGGTAAAATTGGTTTCCCATCACCACTGGAAACGATCACGAGCAAAGGGAGTTCTTTCTAAATGATATTGAACACCAATTAACTTCTCATTCTTGCACAAAATCTAAAGCATGATTCCACTCAACCATTCTTCCCATTTTTTCCAATGCAATTCGAGCTGCTACACGTTCTTTCTGCCTTTGCTCCATCAACTTACACTCAACCGCTCTGATTTCAGCCTTGGTACTAACCTTCCTCCTTTGCAGACTTTCCATTTCAGCTTTGTTTCCTTGGTTGAGAAATTTGTGCTCCTGCGCCCTCCTGATTGTATCAGCAAATCTGACCTTAATCATCTCAACACGTAAAGCTTTCCTGTTAGAATCCTCAGAACTCACTGTACTCTTCTTCCCAACTTCAAAATTAGCCTCCCTTCTTCCCAATACTCTTTCCTTCTCAGCCCTTTTGGTTAATTTTTCTGAATCAACTGTTAACACTGAATCATTTTTCTGTAATTTGCAAGGTTCCAAACTTCTCTCTCTCTTCAGCCACCAACCCATGTCCTGATAATCGCCGGCAAAAACACTGCCATGAGAACGCTTCACCGAAATCCTTTATTGCTTGAAATCCAAGCAACCCCATTCATCCTCAGAGGCTATCACAGCCCTTTTTCTCAAACTTTTTGAATCAGCCCGTGCTACAGAATCTTTCTTCTGTAATTTGCAATGACCCATCTCACGAGCATACCCTGGAACACCATCATCGCCATGAGCAACCCTCTGTTGCTTGGAATCAACGCAACCCCTCTCACTCCCAATGGCTACCCCTCTAATTTCGAAATCAAAACCCTCACTCATCATTCCCTCTGCCACCAGTCCTCGGAAATCAATGATCTCTTCACTAACAAAGAAGAGATTCTTGACCTTCAATTTTGACTTTCCAGTATTCAAATTCAAAAACTGTTTAATCGTAAACTTACCCATCATTCAGAGATTCGCAAATGCAACCCTCCTTACTCTCTTCTTGTTGAAAAAGAACGAAGAACAGGGCTTGAAGACGATGATAGCTCGATTCTCTCTATTTTGAAATAAGTCGGTGGTATCAGAATTATATAAGTGCTATTTCTTATGATTTCACAAACCATTTTATTTTATAAAGAAGATTTTTATTTTTGATTTAGAATATAGCCGTTGCTTTTCTTCCCGCCAAAATCCCGTATACCGGTATGTTCAGCATGGTGGTGAATATCATATACATCGATTATAGTTTACAAAATTACATTTCACCCCTCTAAAACCCAAATTCTCTCCATTAAATATATCATTGTGTATCTTTCTGTTCATAAATAAAAGCTTTTGGTAACCTTAATTCCAATACTTGACCAATGTAAGAAAAACTTTAAATTTAGTAATAAGTATTCCAAATGTATTAACACAATAATAATAATAATAATAAATAGAATTAGGGTTTCTTGAAAACTTAAATTACTCTAAAATTTGATGTATTTTTTATTTTTATTTTTTATTTAAGATATATTGAAATATAATAAAATATATATGGAATAAATCTAAGACAAAAGATCAAGGTTACTCAATTATATTAAATTAACTTTTTTTTATCATCATATTGATGAAATATTGAATATTAATGAGAAATATAAAGTATGATTGTGTTTCTCCCCCATTGGGTTGGGTTGTGTTGTAAAAACATCAAACTTTTTTTTTTTTTTTTTTGTAAACTTGGGCGTCTGAGCCATCTTAACACATGCCAGTTAATCATTGGTTTTTAAATCAGGGGACATGGCCTCAAGGGGATGTACACTAAGGGGATTCAAATCTTGGACTTGGGAGGAAGCATACCTCCAAGTTCAAGACCTCCACCACTAGGCTACACTCTTGGGGTTACATCAAACTTCCATCTTCTTTGTTTAATTGCATATGGGTTCTGATTAGAAAGGTAACTCATTCACTTAGTTTCCAAGTCAGTGAAGCTTTCTTCATTTTCTAAAGTTTACTATAAATTTAAAAATATGTATTCATCTACCCAAATAGTTGACCCATAGATCAATTGATTTTGGTTCGTCAACTCGTTAAGCTGTGACAGGCGGGCCAACGGGCAAGTCAAATGTAATGAACTATTGGCTCATCACCAGTTACTGGTCGACGAGCTAATATTAACCCCTTAAGTTTGGTTCTTTTATTTAATTACTAAAAACATTTGTTATTATGGGTGTGAGTGGCGCTCGGAAATTATTGTAAGTTTTTATGGCTTCACGTTGATTCTGTTTGATTTGTTTTGAGATTCATTGTTGTTGTGGAGTTGAATTTTTGATGGTGGATTGTGATTTAGTAATGTTAGCAGTTTGTTTTCGACTGAGAAATCTTTAGAATTGAGGTTAGATGAGCTCTTTAGGTCTTGAAAATGAGTAATGGTGATGCGTTTGGAAAGAACCATTGCGTAGAAAGGCTTACTGAAAAGCACCGGAAAATGCAGGAGGGGAAATCATCTTTTTGAAATGTACTTGGAAGCACTTAAGTGTTGTTTACTTGAAAAGGAGATTTAATTTATTTTTGTCAAACACAAGTAAAAAAAATTATAGAATGTTTTTTGACAATGCCAAAAAAGCCTTTGAATGCATGTTTTGGATCTATAACATTTGTTTTTAGAGTTTGCTTTTAGCTTTTGAACTTTGATAAGATTCAAGATGACATTTGCAAGTCATACATTTATCTCTTCAACTAGAATAAAAATTTCATCTGATGGTAGATGGTGAACAAGTTGGTTTATGCACAATCATAGATTTTTTTCTGCTTCATTTTATTTGTGTATAAAAATGATTAAGAACTCAACTATCTACTGCTTTTTTCAGGCAAAGATGCTTGGACCTTCTGGAAGCTTAGACTTTGTCACCAGACCTTTGGCCGTCCGCAAGGAATTGCTTGTTAGATGCAACTAAAACCAAATCGTTTTTGTCATGTATGTAACTGAAGCTGTTCAAATTTCCATCTTGTTGGAGTTGTTGTAAAACTTTATGATCAGCAGGGAATAACAAGTGTATTTTTCTAGATTCAAGTTGTCCATAGAAATGAATTCGTAATACTTCTGTACATTTAAACATCATTGTGAAATTTCATTAATTATCAGTTTCTTAGTAATGGGCAGACGAAAGTCACTTTCAATTATAGAAAAGGTTGCAGTATAGGTCTCCAAGGCTAGAAGAGAGACAAGAGTCTATTAATGTCAAAACCTCTTCGTTGTTTGGGTGGGGGGTGGGGTGTTGAGGGCTGGTCAAGATAGCCATTTGGTCATTGTATGTGCAGAATAAGAATATATCATTTCTTAGGCCCCCATGAAGACATGTTTTCACCCAATGCAGTACAGATATTGAAGTTTCAGTATTGTATAAGCTTACATGCAGCTGAGCTGACAAACTACCCTGGTGGAATAGCAATCATTTAACTACTTAGTACTGCTTTTCTATTTCTTATAATTTTAAAACATATGGGTTCTCTTTTTTATAATTTCTTTCTAGTTTCCTTGAAAATTTCATAAATCATTCAATTATTTAGTTTTATGAGCAAAACAAAAATTAATTTTGATTTAGAAAATAGCCGTTGCATTTCATCCCGCCAAAATGCAGTATAACCGTTAAATTTTGATTATGGTGGTAAATTTTATAAACCCTCTATAGTTTACCAAATTAAAATTTTACCCTTCTAAAATCTAAATCTCTTTCTTTAAAAATATTATTGTCTAGGAGGACTTTTGTTCATCAAAATTTTTTGGCTTGTAAGCTTAACTAAATTACTCGACTAACCTAAGAAAATACTTTACAAGTATTTTAAGTATTCCAAATGTATTAATCTGATCTTTTTGTATTTCCTGTGAAACCAAAAAGCTGCCCAAGAGAAATCTGAGCTTTATATTAACATTGGCTGCCCTCCAACCAGGATGTAGCTTTAAAAATATAAAACTGTTAATAGGTGCCCCTACACAGAAAGGCAAATTTCTTATTGTATAATTAATTCTTCTCAATTATCTTTTTTCTTTTCTTTCCACGTGTATCGGAGATGTATATTTTTACATATTCAAAAATTTTTTATCGTATATTATAAAATAAATTAACCTCAAAAAATTATTTTAAAAAAAGATTTTTAACATAATAAAGAGACACCGCAATTTAAAGTTGGCTCATCACGCGAGTGTGACTATATTCACAAGAGAAGAAAAATGACTTCCACTATGTAGAACATTTGTAAATACATTAATTATGTATATATTTCACCGAGGTACTTGCTACTTGTACATCCAAAGAAGAAGATATGATACAAATATTTATTTAACTTGGGATTGTTCCCTGGCCAAAACTGAATCATAACAGGCTGATTGATTGTAATCTGCATCACACACAAGTTTTAATTTGAACCATTTCATCTGCAAGAAAATGCAAAAACTTGTAGATATTTGTCGATATAGTATAATAGATTCGGAAGTTCACATTAATACAAGGAATTCTGGTGAAGAGACTATTGGCATAGAAGAAAATTATCTACCTTAAACACACTGAAGCAATACAATTCAAAGCCAACTCTGCATTAGATCTTTATCATCTGAACTTAGCGATATTTCATCATAGAGCTTGAGGAGCAGAATTCTTGTGCTCTCACCGGATACGTTTCACGTGAGAAAATGGCTCACGGGTTGTTTTGGGAGCAGGCTTAGCTGCCCAAAAAGGTTCCGAAACCTCAGTGTTTCATCTGCAGCTGCTGATGCCACTGTAAAACCATCTGGGCTCTGAAGAAAAGTTCAAAAGATAGTAGAGATTGTTAGGATATGAATTGGACAGGATTACAGGCCTCTTTTGGAGCTAAGTACTGATTCACATTCTTACCTGTGCCATGTAAAGGACTCAGGAAGAATGTCCAGTCAGCTCTGACATCTTCACGATTGCTGGATACTTCCACAAAGTAAGTTGGTTCTGGGTAAACCCATGAGAGCTAAGCAGCTCTCTTTCACTCTTGTTCCACAGCGGAGCACAGACTTGGGAGCCAGTATCTACAGAGTTTAATGTTATACAAATCATCAATACGCCTACTGCTGCAGCCACAGCTTACGGTCTTGAGAAGACAGCTACCAATGACGTTGAAGGGAATGTATTTATTTTTTTATCTGGGTGGTTGGACATTTGACGTTTCTTTGCTTACCATTGATAATGGTGAATTCAAAGTGAGGGCCACTGCTGGAGACACTCATCTTGGTGGTGAGGACTTTGATAACAGAATGGTTAATCACTNTTATTTAGGAGTCAAAGAAAAAGAAAAGGAAAGATATCAATGGTAACCCCAGAGCTATTCAGAGATTGAGAATTGCTTGTGAAAAGGCAAAGTGGACTTTTTCATTCACACCTGAGACAACAATTGAGATTGACTCATTACACGAGGGTATTGATTTCCATTTGAACATCACTAGTGCCAAATTTGAGGAGCTGGATTTCTTTAGTACCATGCATGTTAAATAAGTAGATAAATACAAACTAATTATTTTATATAAAATACATAAAATTTG
>JANLJB010002879.1:1994-80891 GCA_026212285.1 Bursera cuneata
CAAGATTTATTATTCAAGATCTTGTAAAACCCTCAAAGTAATATCCTTTAAACCTTACGAAGTTATGAGCTTTATATATAGAATAATGTTCTTTGTCTTGCAGATATTACAATTCTAACTAGCTAAGGTATTGATCTTTACATCAAAGCTCTCACTTTCTATTCTAATTAAAGATTGCAGTCTGCAAATCAAAGATATACTACTCATTCAGGATTAAGGTAGGTATGTCCAAGTTGCTCTGGTATGAAATTTATATTTACAGTAACAATAAATTATATTGAACCGTAAACTTTACATTGCTCTTTTTCAATGTATTGACAATATATAAATATGTTTGCCCTAAAGTTTCTACTTCAATAATTTAAGACTCATCATTCTCATGGAGGCAAATGACATAACAATCCTGTCCAAACAGAGAGCCCAACTCTATGAACTTAATTCAAGCTATGATAAAGTTATGAATCTTCCATATATGACTATCTCATATAACCAAAAAAACTTTATCATTGTTCTAGCTTAGGAACCTTGACCACTGATATTATGTTAGAAATAAAAGAGACACAATAATTGAATGATAAAAATAACTTTTATTCATTCCACATTTTATTTCTATTTACATAAATATGTCTTACTTTAAAGCATATCTCTAACATGTTGGAATCCTTTTTTATCACATGTCCTTTTAATAAAAAATAAATATGGAACATAACGTATGCGTGTGGAATATTGGACGCTCAACTCTATCACAATGTGAGATTGGTATCCCATTCCAAACTTTTGGATGAGTTATATGATGTTAAGGTTTTTCTAAGTTAGATCTTCACTTAGGATATTATTAAATTCGGATAGAAAAAAAATATTCATAAAACGACTTTTTGAACTCATAAAGGTTATAATGAATTCCTCGTTATACCATTTGGTCTTTATAACGCCCCAACCATGTTCCAAAGTCTTATGAATGAGATCTTTTAATCCTATTAAAGGAAATTTATCTTAGTCTTTTTTTTTTTGTGATATTTTGGTGTATAGTTCATCTTTGCAGGCTCATTGGGAGCACCTAGCCACTGTACTTCAAGTCCTCAGGACGCACTGCCTCTTTATCAAAAACTCCAAATGCAAATTTGCGCAATCTAAAGTGTAATATTTAGGCTACATCATCGCATTAAAAGGGGTACAAGTAGACCCTTCAAAGATTGAAGCATTTAAAAAGTGGCTTAAGCTACAACTAGCAAACTGCTACGTGGATTTCTTGGCCTTTCTGGAAATTACCGCAAGTTTGTAAAAAATTATAGGAATATTACAGCCCCACCTATACAAATGTAAAAAAAAAAAAGAAAAAAAAAAAAGATGCTTTTGTGTGGTCTCCATCAGATGATCAAGCATTTGTTAGTCTGCAAAGAGTTCTCACAACTACAACAGTGTTGGCGTTACCAGATTTTTCTACAGAATTTGTTCTCGAGTTTGATGCTTCTGGAACTGGAAACTTCGTACACTCTCCATTACGATAAAGAAATGTTGGCTATAATTTTTCTTTTGCCAAAGTGGTGTCTATATCTATTGGGTAGACACTTTGAAGCTGTGATTGCCCTTTGGAACAACAAAAATGGTTAACAAAATTATTTTGTTGCAATTTTGAGATTATTTACAGGCGTGGTAACGAAAAGTCAACGATGTTGTATCTCGCCTTCATGCAACTAAGCATGAATGCTCAAATAATTTTGATCTCAAACTAATCATTACCACACTTCTCGCCAATATTTATGGAAAATATATTTATAATTGAAGGCATATTTTACAATATTGTGAGTGTTGAGAGTTTTTTTTAATTATTATTATTAATTTAAATAAAGGGTCCAACTGGCCTAAGAAATTGTATGGGCTACCTTTGGGTATTGTAAGATTGTAAGCAGAAATGGGCTTGGGCCAGGCCGAGGATAAAAGGGACAATTGAATTTAAAGTGTAGTCAATGTGACAGCCTGTCAGCTCACCTAAGTTTTAGACAAGCACCTGCACAGCTGTCAGTTGACAGTACAACGAAGCAAGCGCGTGGGCGTAGCAGTGTCTTCGAGAAAAGGTTAAGCTCTTCGATTATTTTCAAGAACAAACTGCACAAAAATGATACAGAATCAGAAGAGATTTGAATAATTATATAGCAAACACGAAACAAAAATTGCCAAACTGAGACACGGAATTGATCTTATACCTAGTATATAGTATTTATTATATTATTACAAATTGATGTCATTCATTTCAATATAGTCGGTCCAATTTTGCTAAACAAAGGGATTATTTAAGTATTAATGTTACGTTATGTATAAATTATTCTCATACTGCATCAGTATGTGTATACAAAAGTTTATACCCAAAAATTACAAATCTAGTGTTATTCGTATTGGGATTCGAAGTATGAACAACTTCTAAAGATGGTTACGAACCTACAAAAACGGCAAAAGTGTCTCACCTGAGTTACATTTCGTTTCATACCCCACTCACTTTGGACTGCACTGCAGTGTCCATCACCATCCTCCACAACCACAACGGCATCACCAAACCTAAGACAAAAAAATCCCCACACTGAATCTCCACGTGTATATTTTATCTCTTGAATTCATGCAGCACTACTATTTCAAATCAGAACCGTTTCCATAAGTGGGTTCCACGCTAACACATGGACCTAGCTTCACTGTACGATCAAGATCCATGTCCCCGGTAACTTCCAATTTCATTTGATAAACGTCTACTTGGTGGGACCCAGATCATACGTCGTGATGTGGACTCAAACGATGACACGTAATCAGAACAAGGACCCCACACCATGATATCGCGTCAATACAAAGTCCTCCATCATCATAAATAGGGGCCACTTGCCCTTTGTGGGGTCAATAGAATCCACACAACACGAAACCCAGTTCCTCCTCCCTCTCGCTCTCTGTTCTCCTCCTCTCTTCTTTGCAAACCCTAAATTTCCTCCTCCAATTTCTCCAAAACCCTCATTTTCTTTCTCAAATGGCCTCCGACATGGCAGTTCATAACCTACAAAACGCTAACCTCAACTCCACCAACGCTCCCACTGCTACTACTGACCCACCGCCCAAAACCCAGCCCCGCAAACGCTCCCTCTCCACTTCGGCATCAAAGGACCGTCACACCAAGGTCAACGGGCGGGGCCGCCGCGTCCGGATGCCAGCACTTTGCGCCGCCCGGATCTTCCAGTTGACCCGAGAACTCGGCCACCGTTCCGACGGGGAGACCATCGAGTGGCTTCTCCGCCAAGCGGAGCCCTCCATCATCGCTGCTACAGGCACGGGCACCGTCCCTGCTATAGCAGTGTCATCCACCACAGGTCCCACTCCTATTTCGTCGTCGCCTCCCTCGGTGTCTTGTCGGTTACAACCCGTCAGCTGTGGGGCCCAGGGGATGTTCGTGGCGGGCCCACCACCTAGCTGTCGACTTGACTTGTGCCAGCCGTTGGGTTTACAGTACGCAGGAAATGGATATCGGCACATGCCATTCACAGCCCTGTTGTTGCAGCCGGCTGCGGCGGCGGAGGAGGTAGAGGAGAGGCAACGGCAAGAAGAGATTATTGGGGAACGTCAATAGATAGACAGAAAATAGATGTAGCTGCAGATAAGATCAACAGTAACATGTTTTAGCTTTTAGGGCTAGTGTGGATCTTCTTGCTTTTTTTTTTTTTTTTTTTTTTTTGGGTTTNNNNTTCTTGCTTTTTTTTTTTTTTTTTTTTTTTGGCGTTTACTTTTTGTAGTTGTAGCCAGTAGGTTAAGGTTCAAGGTTGAGGGGTTAAAAACATGTAAATTTGCTAGAAATGAGATGAGATTACCTGAGTGGGATCTTTTTAAAAGTGAGAGTTTGTCTTGAGTAGTTGTTGATACCTGAAAACAGGAGAAAATTGGACCCATCATTGATGCATCACTTCATGATGTGTATTACGTTGCTTGAGAGTTATATGCAGTGATAGAATGAAACTGGCGGTGATGTATGTGCTGATAGTGATACGCGATCAGATCTTAACCTAGAGCAGAGGCTTCATCTGTGCCCATAAATAATAACAAATCACAAGTTATAGACTTTCATTACTCCTGTATTTTCTTGATAATCATACTAAAAAACTATGTTTTTAACTTCTCAGGTCATAGGTCATTGGTTCAACCGTGGGACATTTACATAGACCGCCTATCTAGTCTTTAGATTTTAAAAAAATATTTACCTTAAGTCTTTTTCTAAACTACTATTTACCTTCTAAATACTTAACAGTCGTCAACTAAAATTAACCGATGATAAAATAAAAAAATTAAAAAACTTAAATACCCTTTCTTCACTTCTCTCTTATCATCTTTACCTTTAGTGAACCTTTTTCTCCGGACACACTGCCTCCATCGTATCCCACTCTCTCCCACCTCTCTCCCCTGCCACTACCACCACTTCTTTTTGTGACATTCCACAAAAAAAAAAANAGTATAAATGAAACTTTGTTCTTTGAGTTTTTGATTTAGTATAATATAGTCTGCATTTGCTAGTAACTAAAAGCAAAAATAGAAAAGATAATGGTTGCAGGCGGCATATTAACTGAAAGAAAAACCACAAATTAGTTGGGCAAATAGTCAAGGAGTTGGTGGGCGACCAAAATCGTGAACAAATCTAGTCCAAATCCACCAAAACGAAGCACCAAACTTCAATCCAAGCAACAATACCCACAATAAACAAATTAAAAAAAAAAAATCAAACACTTCTGTAATCACAGCAAACCACCAAACAAAGCACCCAGCAATGATCTGAAAAATGAAGCAGCCGGTGAGAGATCTAAAAATTTACTATTGAAACGTAAAAGAAATACAAAATAATTCTCTAATACATATTTTCGTTTTCTGTTTTTGTTTTTATTAGGGCTGCCGCAAGACTGGAACAAAGGACCCCATCTCATCAGTTACGTGAACTTCGCTGAATCCATCAAAGATCACCACCCACAACACAACCAGTCGTTCCCGTGGTCGTCTTGATCAAACTGCGATCCACCCACTTTGTCAAGCTGCAAAATCTAGCTCGAGACTTGCCTCAAATTAATGGCGGAACACGGTGTCAATCTCGGGATCATTAGCTCACGCCAAATTTTCTCCACTCTCAGCAAATGGCACAGCCTCAAGACTGCCCTTCGTAGGATACTTTATAGCAGCAACAAGAGTGTAAAAAATGCGATTTCTGAAAAGGTCTTGGGGTCTGTTTTGTGGAAGTGAGCGATATTCGCACTATATGCTTGATTAAATGCCGCAGAGATTGATGGGGTTTTGGGGTTTTTGGGTTGAGGGAGACGGGAAAGAGTTTTTCCATGGAAAAGGAGGCGTATTTTAGAGAGGCCATGGTGGCATTTACCCAGATTTTTCACTCGAAAGCTCAAAGAATAAAGTTTCATTTACACTCGAAAACTTAATGGAGATTGAGAGTTTGGTGAATTGTTTACCTAGATTTTTTTTTTTTTTTTTGGTTGAATGCCAGAAGAAGAAGTGGTGATAATAGCGGGGAAGAGAGGTGGCGGAGAGTGGAATGCGATGAAGGCATTGAGTTCAGAGAAGAAGGTTGACCGAATGTAAAGATGAGAAGAGAGAAGTGAAGAAAGGGTATTTATGTTTTTTTAATTTTTTATTTTATCATCTGTTAATTATAATTAAAGACTGTTAAGCATTTAAGAAATAAATGTTAGTTTAGGAAAAGGTTAGGGCTAAGATTTTTACAAAATCTATCTGGGGGATTAATGTGTGAATATCCCGTTTAACCGTGTAATGTTACGGGCATTCCATGTACTCTCGACACCATTAAGTGCTGGACCAGCTGCACCATGCACTACTGTCCTGTCCTTTACCAATTGTTACAATGTTATCCGTTAAAACTTGTCTTTATGGGACTTCTCACCCTTTCGCATTAGTACTTTTCGGTCTTTTCATTGTAATAAGAGTTACAAATATGATGATCAAGCATTCCCCACACGTCGAAACTACATCTAAGTTAACCAAAAGCAACATTTAGGTAAGCCTCAATGTTGGTATACAAGGACTACATATATATATATATATATGTAGACAGTAATAATATAAATTTTGGGTTTTCAGGCCAAGAATACGCTGAATAATCGGTTTATTTACCATTAAACTTCATGATACACCACTTTAACAGATGTTGAAGAATACCAGTGAACTGAAGCATCATGCTCCAATAAACGTTTAAGTAATTATTGAATTACAATTTGATATGCCGGCATGCACCGCTATACGTATACATGCAAACTGCGAGAAAGAAATAGGAAAATATAATGTATTTTCAAAATAAAATATTCAGATTTTGACCAGTAAAAAATAAACGTGAGAATGCAAATTATTGCGTCAAGATCATCACATGGACAAGTGGAGCAACAACAGCACAGCATCAACAAGTGAGAAGTGCCTCGAGCTAGTCAGACATTCCATAGGCTAACTCCCAATATTCCACCACTTTTTCTTCCTTTTAGACTCACGAGAAGATATATCTGGATGATGAACAAAGGACCCAAAATGATGAACAAAAATAAGATAGTATCAATTTCTTAGGAATGGCATGAAACGCACAAAGCAAGAGAACAAACCCAAATCTAGATTTCTTAACGAATTCCATCTTCACTTGGACAGATTAAGTTATAACTTCAACTAACATTTACCAAAAAATATAATAAAAGAGAAAATGGCCATACCTCCTCCCGGATAAATTGAATTGTAGTGGACCTCTGCCCAAAAACTCAGGTAAATAACTGCACAAAAAGAAAAAATCTTTATGAAAAGAAAAAAGATGGTGATGTAAAAACATTTAAACAACTGTTATGAACAAAATTAACAAATCAATCTTGGCATATTATGATTTTTTTTTCCAAATCTTCAATTAGTCAAGATAGTAGAAATGTACGGACTGAATATGCAACTGGTGAGAAAATCAGCAGTGAAGTGTCAGGAGGGAGGGCGACGAAGGATGGGACCAGTGGAAAGACTAATAACAAAAGCAAAATGGAATTTTACCCCTTACTATCTTGACATTGGGCAGAATTTCAATATAATGGGTGTCCTTAAATGAAGTCATAACGATTATTCTTACACCAAACTGCAAGAAGAATATGCACCAGTATTAGCAATCGATGAAAGCAAAGCAGCAACAATTCCATTACTACTTTTTTAGGTATACATTAATATTGTAGTCTATCTGCCGCCATGAGCATAGTATTTAGTTCACATGCATCCTTTTTTCCTTTTCAAAAGTTTAGTCTCCTTGCAGATGACTGATCAGTCCCTATATCCCAAGGGAATAGAATACAGTGGTATATGTGTAATAAAATTTCACTATGCTAAAAATAAAACGAATAGCTTTTAAACTTATATATTGTCATAATAATAGTGAAAGAAAACATAATACACTTGAAATTTCCATACCGAATCTGCAGCAGCCTGCAGTGTGACATGATCACCCCACTCACCACTCCTAGTTTCATTCAGAAATGGTATTAGTATAGCCATCCTCAGTCCAAAAATAATCTAAGCAATAATGGGAAAGTTCAATTAATACTTGGACATCTTCTTCAAATAATCACCATACTCCATAGGAACATAACCTTCATACATCTCTGGGTGAGACTTTAGCTGTTGAACAAACCATTGGAGTAAAAGATGTATCAAGGTACATACACATTAACCATAATTGACTAATACACAAACCATTGGAGTAAAAGATGTATCAAGGTACATACACATTAACCATAATTGACTAATAAAAATTGGGAGTCATACATGCATATTAGTGACTAATTTTTGAGACAACAAACCTGAGTTACAACTTTTTGTCTTACATACTTGTGATGCTCAGGTGTGTTATAAAGTTGATCTGATAGAGCACGAAACTGGAAAATGAAAGGAATAACCAGTAAATGTTATTTTAATATGTAGCCATCCAAAACCCATGATAGACATTACAAGCAGATAGAATCCTATCAGCTTATCTCATTGGAGATTTTAGATACAAGAACAGGAAAAAAAAATATAAATAAAAGAAAAAAATAAAAAAGAAACGCAGGCCATTGCAACAAACCTGACAGTTACCATCTCCTTGAACCTTAAGCTCCACAAAATTGTATGCCTGCAATCTATATTAGAAACAATAAACCGCATCAACTTCACTACAAGAAAAATAGATTGCTAATTAAACAGTAAAGCACCTGACCTAAAAACTTAAGTTTTCGGGTCAAATGATAATGTAATATGGTATGTCAGAGCCCAAAACTAGTGTTTAAATTCTCAAAACAGCCCCTCATGCGGAAATGCATGTGGACAAACAACTCAATAAACACACTTGACATGGAATGTACAACATATCATTGTTATTTTAATAAGTAGAATGGGGGATTCTAACTCAGGGCTTTTTACTCAAAAGGAAAAGAAAGGATTGAAAGAAAAAAAGAAGAGAGGAGAATTGTTGTGAATAAGTTGTATGGATTGATAAATACAGAATCAAACATTTATGGTATAATTTTATATGTATATAAGGAAAGAACAGTTCCCTCACACCTCACTAACTGCCAAGCTTTAATAAATGCAGAAAGGAAAAGACAGACAACAGTTCTGTTAAGTTTGCTACATTCCTAAAAGCTTAAGCTTGTAGGTGTAGGCTGCTTGTAGGTGTGGGCTTAACTTGAATATTTAAACCTCTAATAAGCCCCCTCACGTGCAAGGATCTTACGTGCACTTGCAACGTGGATCAGATGGAGCCTCACATGCCTCAATAGGTCTTAGAAGTGGGTCAAATAATAACATTTTTATTTTTTTAATTAAATGATACGGAGGGGATTCAAACCTGGACCGTTGGGTCACTATGGCTCTGATACCATGTTAAGTTTGCCACTTTCCTAGAAGCTTAAGTTTGTAGGTGTGGGCTTAACTTGAATATTTAAGCCTCTAATATATGAGAAAAAGAATAGTAAAAATATTTCTTGTATATCTTGAACAACACTTTACAATAGAAAAAAATAAAAAAATAAAAAAATAAAAAATAAAAAAATAAAAAAATAAATTCTAATTAATTCTAGAAATCTACTCCATCAATCAAGGATAATCACAATCTGTCAATGAGCAATCTAAACAGTCAATCTCTCTATTCCAACACTCCCCCTCAAGCCGGATCATAGATATCTAACATTCCCATCTTGCTAACAAAGAACTTAAATTGTGATGAGTGAATACTCTTTATAAGAATGTCAGCAGTCTGTTGTCTTGTAGGAACAAAAGGAATGCATAGTATTCCCTCATCTAACTTTTCTTTGATAAAATGTCGATAAATTTCAATGTGCTTAGTCCTATCATGCTGTACTGGATTATGAGAGATACTTATAGTAGCTTTATTATCCAAATACAGTTTCATAGGTTGTTCCTACTGAATTTTTAGCTCATCAAGAAGTTTCTTTATCCAAAGAAGTTCACATATTCCTTGAACAATAGCGCAAAATTCAGCCTCAGCACTACTTCTGGCAACCACATTCTGTTTTTTACTCCTCTAAGTCACAAGATTTCCTCCTACAAAAGTACAATATCCAGAAGTTGATCTTCTATCATCAACACTTCCTACCCAGTCAACATCAGTAAAAGCTTCAACAGTCATATTTTAATTCTTCTTAAACAACAACCCTTTGTCTGACGGACGCTTTAAATATCTGAGAATCCTATATGCTGCATTTTAATATGCCTCATGARGAGAATGCATATATTGGCTCACAACACTCACCGTAAAAGCAATATYAGGTCGAGTATGAGACAAATATATCAACTTTCCCACTAATCGTTGATGTCAACCTTTATCCACCAATTCACCTAATTCTGTGCTCTTCGTGAAATTTGTATCCATAGGAGTATCAGCTGGTTTACAACCCATCATTCCAGTCTCATCCAGTAAATCAAGGATATACTTTCTCTGTGATACAAAGATTCCTTATTTAGTTCTTGCAACCTCCATGCCTAAAAAATACCTCATAGCACCAAGGTCTTTAATCTCAAACTCTTTTGCTAAGATGATTTTTAACTCTTCTTGCTCCATAAGATCATCACCTGCTAAAATAATATCATCAACATACACAATAAGGATTGAAATCTATCCCTTACTAGTATGTTTAAAGAATATAGTGTGATCTGTTTGACTTTGAGAGTGCCCAACACTCCGAATAACTCTAGTGAATCTATCAAACCATGCCCTAAGTGATTGTTTAAGCTCATACAATGACCTTTTTAGTTTACACACCTTGCCATCCCCATATATGCCTTAAAACCCTGAAGGTGAATCCATATAGATTTCCTCGTCATGTTCTCCATTAAGAAATGCATTTTTAACATCAAGTTGTTGAAGAGGCCAGTCATGCATTACAGCAAGAGATAGTAATACTCTTATAGAATTCATTTTTGTAACTGGAGTAAAAGTCTCCTGATAATCAATCCCATAAGTCTGAGTATATCCCTTTGCTACCAACCTTACTTTGTACCTTTCAATTGATCCATCTTCTTTGAATTTAATTGTGAACACCCATTTGCACCCAACAGGAGTCTTCCCTTTTGGTAAATAAACCAAATCCCAAGTTTTATTCTTTTCCAAGGCCCTCATCTCATCAAGAACTGCCACATTTCAGTACGGAAAAACAAGAGCTTCCTGTATAGACTTAGGAATTTCTGTTTTGGATAGGTTAGACACAAAACATTTGAAGGATGATAATAATCTGTGGTATGACACAAAATTAGTAATGGGATGAGATGTACATGATCTAACTCCTTTCCTAAGAGTAATAGGAAGATCAAGATCTAATAAACTATGAGATTCAAAATGTAGAAAAGGGTCAGTATTACCTGATGATTCATGACTTAGGGTTAAATCTTGACAGGCTAGCTGAGGATCTGGTTCTATACTCTGCTGATGTTTCCTCCTCGTATAGACCCAAAGCTCAATTGGTTTTTCAGAAACTTCTTCTGTTTTAGACACTAGATCATTTCCCCCTGAATAAGATATTTCAATGTCTGACACTATGAAAGGTAATTGATTTTGTGAAGTATCAAGTTGATCGAAAGAAGAAGGAACAAAAGTATTAAGACTTTGGATATCCCAAAATTGATCTTCCCGACTAGGATTCTCCCCCTGAAGAGAAGTTGGGGAAAAAAATGATTGATCCTAAAAAATGGTAACATCCATACTCAAACAGAATTGATTTGTGACACGATTATAGCATTTGTATCCTTTCTGAGTTGGAGAATAACCAAGGAAAACACATTTAGTAGCTCTAGAGTCAAGTTTGCTTCTCTGGTTCTTATAAATGTGAACAAATGCAACGCAATCAAATACTTTGAGAGGCAGTTGACTCAAAAACCAGGTATGAAGATATTTTTCTAAAAGAAGATCAAGAGGTTTACGAAGCTAATAAATGCGAGAAGGCATTCGATTGATCAAATAAGAAGCTGTAAGAATGGCTTCACCAAAAATTTTTTAGGAACTCATGTGGTAAACATAATGGCACGAGCTACTTCTAAGATGTGTCGATTTGTTCTTTTTGCCACCCCGTTCTGTTGAGGTGTATTAACACAAGAAGTTTGATGAAGAATCTCTTTTTGCCTAAGAAATGTTTCAAAGGTAGAATTGACAAACTCTTTCCCATTATCAGTTCGAAGGATTTTGATTTTTGTGTGGAATTGAGTTTTAATCATATTATAAAATCTCTGAAAGACAAGGACAGTTTCAGATTTTTCTTTTAAAAGATATACCCAACATACCCTAGTCTGATGATCAATAAAAGAGATAAACCACCTAGTTCCTGTGACACTCATAACTGGTGATGGTCCCCAAAGATCACTATGAAGATAAGAATGTTTTAAAGGCTGGGAAGGGAATGAAGTACGATGATGTTTAGCAATTTAGCAAATTTCACATTTCAACTCAGAAACATTTTTATTCTTCAACAGAGAAGGAAACAATTTGTTCAAATACAAAAAATGGGGATGTCCTAGCTTATAATGCCATAACATGATTTCATCTTTAACAGAGAGAAAGAAAAAGTTATCAGAAACCTAAATTGGTCTATCCAAAGAGGCCTCACCTTCAAAGTAGTAGAGCTGATCAACTCTTTTTGCTCTGCCAATCATCTTCCCTGAGTGCATATGCTAAAATTCACAATGAGAAGAAGAAAATTTAGCAATACAATTAGAATCTTCGGTAAGTTTACTGATGGAGAGAAGATTACAGAAAAGATTTAGAACATGTAAGATAGACTGTAGAGTAAGGTTATTGGAAAGTTTGATTGAACCTTTTCCCGCAGCTGGAAATAAAATTCCATTTGCAATTCAAACTTTAAGATGACTAGAACAAGGAAAGTGAGATAAAAACAGATGTGACTGACTAGTCATATGATCACTAGCACCGGAGTCTACAATCCAAGTAGTCTGACGAGATGTTGAAAGAAGGACAAAAGAAGGATTACCTGATTGAGCAAGTGAAGCAGTAGAAGAATTAAGGATTTTGAACTGATTTATCAGTCCATACAGGTATTCTACTTGTTCCTTACTGAAAACTAGAGTTTTTGGTACATCGGAAGGCCACTCCATAAAATTTTTTTCTTTAAATCTATAGTTGACGAGGAGGCTTTGTGATTCTCCACCAGAATATTTGGATGTAACATCTTCATATTCAAATTGGGATACTATAGTGACCTCAGACATTTTAACTTTCAACAGAAATTAAGGCTAGAGGAAAAAAAAATAACCTTCTTGTATAAATGTCTCTGTCGCTATCAAGCACCTAGAAGAAAGAAATTAATTACCGGAGAAATCTCGTCGGAGAGCAACAAAAATCACGCCAAAAAAAAAATCGTCAGAAATAGACCGAAACTGTCCCTAGAATAGTGATGGAAGCAGTTGAAGGCCACCGAAAGTCGCACCAGAGAGCGATCAACGCTAGGAATTGTCAAGCGGCACGTTCTGACGTCGCTGGCGGTTGTGCAGGGTCTGTCGATGGCCGAAAAAACAGATTTGAAGAGAGTGGCGTTTGTCACGGCCGGAGATCGCGTAGGAGATAGGTCAAACGCGCCAATGGGTTTTTCTGGTTGACGTCGTCTGAACAAGATGGCGGGGGTGGTGTATGTCACCGCCGGCAGAAAGTAGGCAGATCGAAAGCTGCCGGAATTTTAGAGATGTTGATGAAATCGAAAAAAATAGCCGGAAAAACAGCAAAAAACTCCGTTAAGGCCTCCAAGAGGGAAATTGGCAGCAATGAAGGCTGCCTAAGAAAAAAAAATCCTCGCCGGAAAAAAAAATTCCGGCCGTCGGAAAAAAAATTTTCAACCACTGTTACTGCCGGAAAGTGCAGAAACAAAGACAGGAAAAAATCTGCTCTGATACCATATGAGAAAAAGAATAGTAGAAATATTTCTTGTATATCTTGAACAATACCACATGAGTATTTATACACTTTACAATAGAAAAAAATAAATAAATAAATTCTAATTAATCCTATAAATCTACTCCATCAATCAAGGATAATCAAAATCTATCAATGAGCAATCTAAGCAGTCAATCTCTCTATTCCAACAAGTTCCATTACACCAAATTCAGTACAAAATTACAGTATATATGAACAAAAAAAATCAATCATAATTCTTCTATTACCTCATTCACTATTTAACAAAACCCCCCTATACGCTTCTCATTCATAATTCAACTAGTTTAGCTCCCAAAAATAAAATATACATGTATTACCTGTTCAGCAATCTTTCATGATCTGAAGTTGCTTCATCAATTGATGGTATTTCCCCATTAATTCTTGGAACATGCTACATACAAAAAGAGAAATTAGAAGAGATAGAGAAAGTCAGAGATATAAGACCAAATATGGAGATTACTACCACACTTGGCCATTTAGCAAAAAGAAAAAAAGATCTTAGCTACATATTTGGGCAAACATCTATATTTGAGCATGACCAACAATATACTTAAAGATATGCAGCTTGCATCAATTGACAATAGCTATACATCTGCAATAAAATACGAGCACAAGAATCCAGGCAGGCAGGCACAAAACATAAGTGATGGTGCACTCACCATTGGAGATATGCATCAATTTCCATACTTACAAGCTTTGAAAATGGCCATTCAATACAAAACAATGTTTGATCTAAAATAAGCTACAGGAATACTTAATAACTCATAGAGTGTAAATTACTGTTAAAATACAAAGGGTTACTTTCTCAGAATCCCAATCACAGCACAATATTCAAATGAAAAAAAAAAAATTGTAAATATCCCAAAAGGATGGGGCATGTTATCGACGAAGCAACCTGAGAACCAGGTGAAATATGAAAACTCAAAACCTCAGGAACTTTATTTATACAACATATCAGCTAAAGCCAAGAGCGTATTAAAAATGAAATTTCTGTTTCTCCATAAATGGTGTCAAAGCCACAGACAACGGACGGATATGTATATCATTAAATGACTTCAATAGCTACAAAAAACAGAAGATCACATGTCAAGGCTATTTTCAATTAATAATCTTACACGAATAGGAACCATTTGATTCAATCTCTTGTCGGCCTCATCATCTGGCAAATATTCATCAGTTAACTCCAAAGAATAATGATCCTCCTCTCCATCACCGGGACTAGAACATGAATAAGATGGTCCTGTATCGTCAGATTCATCTTGGGCACACTGATATCCTGCTCATTATAACACATCAGTAAAAAAAATTGATACACTCAAACAAGGATGAAATGAAGATACATCAAACAACTTCCATGAATACCCGAATCATGGGTCCTTGTCGAGAAAGCATGCCAATCTTGATCCTGAACGGAATCTTGCAAGTGGTCTTCTTCTGCATGGGAATATTGAGAGGCTTCTGCAATAGCTAGTTGTGAGTATTCTTCCTGAAGAGTACGTGCAATAATCTCATCATTCTCTACCTCTTTACACTCTGCATCATTAAGATCTCTGAAATACTGACCATGATAGATGCCATTAGCGTCATGTTGAACTATGTCAACATAACACCCAGAATGCAAACAACGATAGTCATGATTAAAAAAATCAAGAACCCCTTGAAGAAAACCTGAATTTTGCTCCCCCATAGTCTCCTCTATACTCATCTCCCTCTATATTTCCAGCAACAAACCCGAATCCATACTTGACCTCTCACCAATTAACCTACCATCTGTACAAAGAGTTGACAAATAAATAATGATATTCTCTCCCCATAAAAAAAATAAATAAATAATCAAATTCTGTACTTGGAATATTTGACATAGATCCTTAACGGCTTTACCCAGCTTTACCCATCTTTCAATTGAAATTCATTATAAATGTCTGATAAACAAGTTCCTAGTGTGTACAGTCAGAAAATAATTCAAACCCAATTATAACATCTGATACTGTGCCGGTAACACCAGTCCAAGTACTTATTCACATGCTCTGTACTGATACAAACCAAAAAGACAATTAAAAATCATTTTGTTTAACTCGTCGTACTGAGATCACCAGATGCCTCAATTCACTGCCATCATTCATTCCAATCAAATTCAAATTGCCCTCACCACCACAGCACACCACCACAACAAGCTTGATTAATCAATAATAAGCAACTGAAAAGTTAACTAAACCTAACGACAAATTACAATTCATAAAATTGAAAATAAACACAAAAATCAATCACAAATTTCGAACTCAATCATCAATAATTAAACAGAATAAAAATCCAATCCAAAACTTAGTCAATAAGAAAACGAATGAACAAATATCTAGAAAATTAAACTCACCTTAATACAACAGCTTTGATTAAATGATACTTTAATAGTATTTTTATAAAAAAAATCGAGTTTTGGAATACACTAGTATAGTACCGGTAAATGGAATACACGAGTGAATAAGATAAATATTGGAATTTCGAAAGAAAAAATTAACTTTCGAAGAAAATGGAGAGGGGCGTGTTTCGTTTTCAGTCCTTTATATACCGTTTGCGCCGTTAAAGCCCGAGCAAGTTTTGGACTTGTCTGAGCCGTTGGATTGCGATTTGCAGTCCAGGATTTGACGTCGTTTAAGCGGCTCTGTTGATTTTTTTTTTTTTTTTTCGAGTTCTAGCCGGTTAAATGGCTGGGATGGGATTGGTGGATCGTGCGGCGGAGATTGCGTGAGAATTGGTAAGAAATTGGCTGCTATTTACTGGTAATTGATAATGTATGACCTTTCGTTATCAGGTATTCATTAGAATCAAATTTGGTCTAATGACTGATAAGTAATTTAATCATTTTAAAAAACAAAAATTAGCACGCCCCAAACATATTTAATTATTAATTAATCTAGGATTATTCATTAATAAAAAATTTCAATTCAACGCAATCCATGCCACAATAAGAGATCCTTCACTATAAGATAAACGCTAAAGCTTATATATAGTCACTTATGATTATAAAAATTCAACCGACCCCTTTTTTTGTCGTTAGTTAGCTTCCAATTAAAGAATTAAAATAGATTGTATTGAATATATGAAGAGTTAAAATAATATTAGGACAACACGACAATTTCAAAATAATATGAGGTGGTTTGAGATTTTTGTATTGAATTTAATTGACAATAATTGACTAATAACTTATAACTAGTACGCCATTATTGAATACCATTATCACTGAATACTCAAAATTATATAGTCAAATTTTTTCAATAGCTTATTTTGTAATAAGAAATAAATTAATCTTAAAGAAATATGAGGGAGTTGCGTACATGAACACTTACAGGAAAGTCAAATCTAGTACTGACCATATTCAAGCCTAACGTTTGTTTTCCATGATTGCATAAGCGATTTGATTGGAATCTAAACTTGCGTGTCGTAATAACGTTTGATATATCGTAGCCATTAATTGAATGTCACTTCTTTCCAAATATTCCTTCAAATCTCAAACGAAGAAAGCTGGATTATTGCGCAAATAATTCTACCTTTTTTTATCAAAAACTTTATGGCCGGCGTAGGCGGCAGGCGGCTGTGTTGTTTAGAGTGAACTATAAATCATCACTTTTCTGCTTTTCACCAGCTGTTAGCTTGTTAGTGCAGGTCAATGTTTGCTACAAGGCATGCATCAAATCTAGCATAATTTCCTTTTAAAAAAAAAAGGTAGAATTGGTAACGGTGAACTTGACGAGATGCTCGATGAATTCTGACATGTAAATTTTTATAAATAAATCAAATTTTAAAGAATTATCTTAATTTAAATTATTTTTGTAAAAACAAATCTCTCAAAATCCTTGTAAAACAAGAGTTTTCTAACAGGGGTTTGAATCTTTTTTGATTAAATAATTTTAATTTATATGTGACGAGGGTGATTGTGTTGTGGGGTTGGTGAATGCGTCGATGTCTTGTTTTTAATAATCGAGAAATTTGATTCTAAAATCGGAAAAGATGGATGAAAAGGATTTATCTTTAGAAAAAGAAAGAAAAGAAATATTCTATGTGTAAAGAACATAAGTCCTTTTTGGTTATTCTTGTAAAATTTTTAAAGGTTGAAGCAAGTTTTGTATTCAATTGATGGAAAAGAAATTCTTTTTAGCATTGTTATGCGTAAACAGCTTTTGAAAATACATATCAAATCTTCTTCTTCTTTTTTTTCCAAAGTGTAATTTTATATGTAAAATCAGCTTTTAATAAAAACTATATCAAATACTTTATAAAGAATTTTATGGGCCAGTTTAAGTACTTATTTCTTTAACATAAGCAATCTCAAACTCAAAACGGGCGTTAAGTATCATTTGTATACTTCTCCTAAAAGTAAACTAAAATCTTTAAAAAAAAAAAAAATTGTTCAAGATGCTTTTGATGGTGCAAAATACTCACAACCACAATTTTCAATGACACCAACTTCCATCCAATTAGAGCATATTTGAGAGCAACTTTATAGAAATTGTTAGTACCTAAAAGCACTTTCTTAAAAATCTATTTTTTAAATACACTTAAAAAGTACCTTTTTCCCTTTCTGGGTACAACACTCAAAAAGAAACAAGGATTTAGAAAAGTTTTTCTGTTGTGTCAAACGCATATTCAATTGAACCACAAATAACCTCAAGGAGATCCTAAGGCAGATGATTATTTGTATATCACCAAATAACAATATATCATCTCACCTGAAAATCCAAAATAAAAAAATCTCAAACATGGCACGGCAAGTTGTGTAACAATGCTCTATTCATAAAGAAGAATCCATTTATTCATTTCATTTTGGTTCAACATAATACAATCTCTATATTCAACAATACAGAACTTTCACAGAACTGTTAAACTGATTTAGCTATGAATCTTTAGTATTAAGTATTTACCTCTTCAAAACTTCCAAAAAAGAAGCAAGCCCACCTCTCGGCACCTTCTTACAACGATTGGTGTTTACACTTCCTGGACTTTAAGCATTATGTGGGAAACTAAGTTTGTAATTCCTCTATTTTCTCTTCTTGTTAGTTCTGCAGTTTACTTGGTAAGGTACTTAAGACGAAAAGAATTAACAAGAAGAATATAATGGCAGTTGTATACAGACTAAAGAGAAAGTCATTTGCATTACTCACATGAAAGCTCCTGCATTCAGCATGTCCTTATAAGTTTTGGATTCCACTTCCAAGCCAACCAACTACCATCTCCAGTTCTTGCTTCTATTCTTCTCTTGTTTTTGGTTTCGGTGTCACGGGAAGTTTTCATGGAATTCAAACTCTTCAAGGGTAGTTCAGGACTACCAGTTTCCATTGATGAGTCCACAATCCGATTCACCATTTCCAACACCTCACTCATCTTTGGTCGTGACTTTGGGTTTCTTACCAAGCATTTGTTGGCTGTGATAGCGAGCTTGTGAGCCGACTTGAGGGAGTATTTACCCTCAAGCCTGGGGTCCAATATTTGCCGGAATTTTTTGGCATCTGTAAGGTACGGCTTTATCCATTCTAGTAGCTTTTGCTCATTCCTGGGTCGGTTTCGATCTACAGGGCGCCTACCTGTGATTAGTTCATAAAGGAAGACACCATAGCTCCATACGTCACTCCTGGCTGCCAAACGACCAGTTTGGACATATTCAGGAGCTGCATATCCCAATGTACCTACAACCTAATGAGATCAAAAGTTAAGCAAATGTAAGCAGAAGAAGAAATAGAACATAACAACCGATAATTTTTGCTTCTAATATTATTTTAAATAAACCTCTTCTGTTGTTGTAAAATACACAAGAATGAGTTTTGACTGTTCTTAAGCTAGAATCACTTCATTTGGTCTTGGACCTCTCAAGTTTCCTTTGAAGGTATGTAATAAACTTTTTGTGTCCATGTTAAAACAATATCATAAGCAGACTTGTATAAGTAAATGCCACCATAAGAACAATACTTCATTTCAGTTCCACCATGACATGGCAGATAAATTTAATAGCACGGAGCATCCCAGTGAAATTTCCCCTCTTATTACTTCATTGTTTTTGCAGTGACAACACCTGATGGATTTAGTCACATATGCCCAGGTTCAAATACCACCTCTGCTAGTTAATCTTCAACTGACCATTGAAATACAGAATATCTAATATGTTTAGCGCTCAAATCTCAAAAACCATCATGTTTCAGGTAACCCTATCTTCTGTTCTCCATTTTGCATCATCATCATCTTCTCCTTCATCTTTATTTATTTAATATTTTACCAAGGGAAGGTTAAAGATGTACCAATATTTTGCACTCAGAAATCATAACTGCAACAACTATTGAATTAGTGAAAAATTTACATGGAAGAGGCAATTAAAACAATTGAATGACTTCGAACCATCCTTTTTTTTTTTTTATTATTATTTTCCAAATATGTAGCTATAAAACAAGAGCAAATGCAGGGAAAAAGATCTTATTAACAAAGTCAAAGGGTAACTAATATAAAGAATAATTCTAGAAAATTTTGTTTAAAAAATTAAGCTATTAGATTAACACAAGTCTGGGGGATTCTGCAGCTAAAACTATAAGGATTCCAAATTTTACATTTTATTCTATGCAAGTCTTACTTTACATATAATATTTTCAAAAAGAAGAATGATTTCAGATATAGATATTAAATAACCATTTGGGATAATGTTGTATGTACATACTGCTGTTGAAACATGGGTAAATCCTTCTGCAGGGCCCAATCTAGCCAATCCAAAATCTGATAGCTTCGCATTCCACTGCTCATCGAGCAGGATGTTTGATGATTTGAAATCTCTGACAATGATCTGCAATAAGTACACCAGAAAAAGGGAAAAAAAAGTAAATACCATTTAAGATAGCCAGCCCACAGATGCAGCAGTTGCATTACTGTTCTTTTAAGTTTGCATTGGAAGACCAATGGGAGCATCAATTCCAGTTCTAGGACTGCTAACAGAAAACCTTAAACATGTTGAATTGGATAATCACAAGCTCACCTGAAAATCCATTTCTTCATGCAGGTACTTTAAACCACGAGCAGCATCTTGGGCTATTTTCAATCTCATGGCCCATGGAAGAGTTGTCTCTGAGCGAGGTGATAAATACTGATCTACACTTCCGTTAGGCATATATTCATATACCAGAAGCCGCTGGGTTCCCCTTTCATCATCCTCGGCACAGTAGCCCACAAGTTTTACAAGGTTTGGATGCTCAACAACTCCAAGGAAATTCACCTCTGTCACCCATTCCTTGTGCCCCTGTCGACAAACAGGCAAGGACAATAAGATCCTTAATACATATAATAGAAAACCAATCATCAACTAAAAAGAGCACCTTATTTGACAACAACTAACAATCTTCCATAAACTTGTAATAATGTTTTTCCAGAATCAAATACAGAATTGCATGCACTATAAGCAGAAGGATAACAACTACAAGCATGATAGGCGTAAAGATAGATAATTCCAAGTCATTACAAGAAACAAAACAATAGAAGAGAAGTGTGGTGGCAAAACATATGTGTTATTACCACATGGATATCTAATTGGAATATAAAGTCTTTGCCAAATCTTGTGAGTAACAGAAAGAATCAAAGCTTAATTAAACAGTTTTTATCTGAGACTTCCAGATGAGTTTATTCCTTTCATGCCAACATATTGAAATACCATTTAGCTATCAGCCCTTACATGAAATCTCCCAAAAAATTTAGCTTTGTTATAATTCCTTCAGATAGTTATAGGAATATGACATTGTTGAATCATAAGATCTGGAAGTTTTTTGACTATCCCTACATAGCAACAGCAATAAACACCTACATTCAATGTAACTTTTGTTGTTCCTAATGATAATTCACATTAAAATAAGTTCTTAATATAAGCAATTCTGAAATAAATGCAAAACAAGAGACCATAAAAAAGTTAGCAACAATAAAAGAAAACTTTTGGCAAAATCTAATAATGATGAAAGAAGCCTTGCCTGTGAGCCTCTTCTACCAAGTTGTTTGACTGCAACTTCAACTTTTTGAGATGGATCCTCTGAATTCCTGATCGAACCCCTATAAACACACCCAAACCCACCTTCTCCAATCATAACAGAGCGGCTAAAATTCTTGGTGGCAGATTTCAACTCAGCGATAGTGAACACTTGAAGATTACTGGGTCTCTGAGACATACTAGGAAATGAGCGCCTTCCCATGGATTCTATGCTAATGGCTGATTCATTTCTTGAATTTAATTCAGACTCAATTCTCCCTACTCCATTTTCAGTAAACGTAGAAAACGAGGACTGGACTGAAACTACCGACTTTGGGGTCTTTGGTTCATCTTTCTTGTCCCTAATAGAGAATGGGAAACACTTCATATCTCCCCAGGAAACACCACACATCAATCTCCTACTGCAGATCCAGATGCATAAAGAGAAAGACTCAATGCAACAAATCAATCAAAAGAAAGAAGAAAGCATCTATTCAGCCACAAACAAAGAATGCATAAACAATGAAAGTTGAAAAATGCAGGAGAACAGAAATTGTTCTAGTATAAGAAACCAAAAACAATCTCTAAATATATATTACATTACAAACATTCGTTCAATCAGATTCATTGAGTTCTTAAATTTCTCAGCTTCAAGCAACTTAAATCATATCTATAACAACTGGTGATTACCAGGTGAACAAAGTCTACATTCTTCAATATTTCCTTTAACACAATTCTACTTTTCTCACCAACCCAAGTTCCAGTTACAGCTTCTTGAGTCAAAAAGTTGAGCAAATACAACCAAACCAAGAAACCCTGTATTTCAGAATCTAAAATTTCTAACTTTCTGCAAACAATCATTACCGAGAAGAAATAAATATGAAACACATGAACTCACCTTTATAAATAAATCTTGTCAGGTGGATTGCAGAAAGTTGTTTCCGGGAATAAAAAATTTCCAAATTTGATGAAGAAAAGAAAAGAAAAGCGAAGATGTTAAATAGTAAAGATCTAACCAAACTTCTAAAAGCAATTTATGATCAGAGATAAAAGTCCATACACGGCAGCTGAATAGCAAGTCAGCTAGTCAACTAGAGCAAAGAGCCCACATTCTCCCATTAATAAATTATTATTATTATGTAATCTAAATCGAAAGATTTTACTATAATTAATTAATATGCATTTTATTAGCAAAATCATCATGAGGTTATCTTAGAGAATAATATAAATTAAATATTTCCATTAATATTCAATTTATCAAATCAAAATTATCTATTTAAACAAAACTATTTTTAATAAAAATATTACATTAAATTATCTCTTAACTTTTTTAAGCCCATCTCATTTGTTTTACATGGTAATTCGGAAAAAGTAAAAATTTAGACAATCCTATTAGATAGGTTTAATTATAAAATCACCCCTATTAATAATAATATAAATTATTTTAATTTAAATTATACTCAAAAAAGTACACATCCTAATAACAACGCAGACATTTTATGATCATTTAATTATTTTATTTATTAAAATATTCCTATTATAGAAGTCTAAGAGGCCGTCAAATTTATATAAATGGATTTTTATAAACTTTTAAAACATCATTTCGACTGGGAATAATATCCCAATAAATATACACGTGTGACATGCATTGAAATATTTATAATTTTCTTACAATTATTGCTTTTTAAATTGGGTATATTTATGTTACTATCTGGAGTATAAAAATGATAGCATTACTAAATCTATCTCACATATTATCCATGTAATTTCATGTAGAGTAATTTAATATGTCATAGAAACCTAAGACTTCGAATGCAAAGTGATATTAATTGAATCACAACTATATAGGGGATTAATATATAAATATATGCATATATTGACGAAATAGAATCGATTACGTGTTAGAATATTTCTAGTCCATGTCTTCTCAGTTGTCACATTTTCAAATGACGATAATAACAAATGTGATTATTAGTATTTAAAAGAGAAAATACAATTTTAGCAACATGAATATACTATAGTTAAAAATAGGGTTAATTAATTTGCCCTATGAGGTTATTCCAAATTACATGTTTTACTTATAGTTTCAGGAGTCACAATTTCATCCCTATCATTAACAACTGTTACTGACTTCCGTGACAGAAAATGAATTAAAACTAGAAAATGATTGCAATGCCTTTATATTAATTTAAAAACTAATAAAACGAAGAAGGTATTTACTCTGCCCCTCAGTTAGATTTGACGAGAACACGTAATCTTAATATTTTATTAAATTAATATTTATCCCTAAAAAATGAGTAATTATCATTGATCACCCTTACATTTTTTTATTTTTTCACTCAGATGGGACGTTTGTCCTTTTTCTCTTCTCTCATCCTTAAGTTTTAAAAAAATCTCTTCCCAAATCTTTTAGTTAAAAATTATATTAGTCAATATCTATTAACCTCCGTATTCCAATAAATTTATCATTTTATCCTTACTAACATATAAAAAATAACTAATTTTTTAARGACAATATTAAGTTAAATGATCAAATTACCCTTGAAATAAATACCAATATGTGTTAATATTATCCATAAAAAATAATTTTAATATGTGTTAAGGTAATTTGATCATTTAATTTAATATTATCTTTTAAAAATTAAGTTTTTTTTTATATATATTAGTAAGGGTAAAATAGTAAATTTATTAAAATATAGAAGTTAATATATATTAACGAACAAGATTTTTAACTAGATGACTTAAGAAGAGATTTTTTCAAAACTTAAGGATGAGAGAAGATAAAAAAGGCAAACGTCCCATATGAGTGAAAAAAAAGAAAAAGGTAGAGGTGGTCAATGATAATTACTCAATAAAAAATTATTTTAGTTTTAATAACAGGCCAGGCCAACCTTAGGCCTAGGCTCAGGTCAGGTTTATACTGTAGCATACAGGTCAGGCAAAGCCAGGCTGACCCAGACTTGGCCTGACCCACTGCCATCTCTAGGTATGAAAAATGGATGATTGTATCCGATTTTGGGGTTTTTGTTTATTTTAATTAATGTCTAAAAATATTATATTATCATTTACCTTTATTATAGTTTAATTTAACGTATGAATGTTAAAAATATATAGGGATTAAATTGAGATTTCTGAAACTATAGGTCAAAAATGATTCAGAGTAACTTCACGGGGTAAATTGACATTGACCCTAGTGAATAATATATTTCACTTTTTTAAGGAAAATACTAAAATCGAGGTGTGAAACGGGGCGTGTGGGTCTGGAAATTTGTGGCGAATGAGAAGCAAAAAGGCTAGTCAAGATTAAATGAAAGAGAATCGAGTTGAAAAGTCTTGATCCCTCGGAATTGTTAACGAGTCATGGAACGGAAAGTCAAGATGGTCCTTTGAAAACTTCAACCCATTTCACAAGCTCCATCCCATTTGGGTCCCTCTTTATTTTCACAAAATTACATTTATCGATATTTTAAAAAAATAAAAAATAACTGATTCTTAAAAATCTTTTAAGAAATAATCAAATCTTTTTTTAACCATATATTTAATTATTGAATGAGGCATCAATTATTAAATTGGATTGTTAAATAACTTAACAATACTAAATAATTGTCTGATATCAATTTTTTTTTAAATATTATCTTTTTTAAAAAATACCTATATTTTTAAAATTCTTAATATAATTATTTTAAAAAGTTAAATAATTTTGAAGATAAAAATGAATGTAGATTTTCCAATTGTATACTAATTTTGTATTTTTTAAAATTAAATTTTTTACTCCTTTTCAGTAAAACGTTTAAAAGGTAAAATTGACTAGGTCAAATACAAGGAGAGGTAAAAGTTGTACGGTGAAAAGACCGACTCTTCTCAAAGTTTTTGGTACTCCTGTCAAGAGTCGACTAGATTTTTGCCGACTAATGAATGCACAGTCAAGTCTAAGTCTTTTTTTTTTTTTCATTTAAATTTGACCTAAATCCAAATTTAACGCTGTATATCTCTTCCTATATTGAAGTCTAAATATTATGGTCCGATAATTTCTGGTAAATTAAAAATTTGCTCAACTTCTACCACTAGTGATTAATTAATATAGTAAGATTAGCGGATGAGTAACATAATTAACTCTTTAATAATGTTAAATTGTTGGACGTAAGTTTCAATGATCTAAAAGTTGAAACGTAAGGTAGACATACAACTTAGAAGCATACGCATATAGTAGTGTTCGTTATTTTCGGTTGGGATGCGCGGCGCCCACACATGCACAATCAAATATTATTCGTAGCTTCTCCTTCAATGTAGCCACCCATTGCTCCCTTCCATTTCTTCATGCCGAAGAGCCAAAAGTCTTTTTTTTTTTCTCTCACCGTCAACAACAATCTCCATTGTTATTCTGCAACGTTTCGGCATTTCATTAGCATTTTCAAGCACCTTTTGCTTAATTCTTCGTTTTCTGTCCGCGAGAATTCATAATTGGTGGGACATGAAGTTGTAACAAGAAGGATAGGTGCTGTGATTCATCCAAATTGGTGTTTAAGATTTGAAGCCTGTTGCTGGCAATGCCATGGTCGAGCACCATTTTAGTTTACATCATTCAAGAATTTTGTTACCAAGTTCTTGGATGCTGGTCTTTAAATTTGTGATTTGGAAAGACAGAAGTGATAAAAATGGGTGAAGCCAGGATTAATGTCAATTGGGCGCCTCATAGTCATGCTATATTGTGTCTTGTTTTAGTTTTAAGTTTATTTCCATTTGGGAGGAGTGCGAATGGAGGTGACTACCGTAAGACAGGTAACCCAGCCACGCTTCCTCATGCTACGCAGCGCATTTATAGCCAGCTTTCCAATCTCACAACAGTATTAATCCACGATATTCAGACTCAGCTCGGCTTCTGCATAAAGAATGTGTGCGTAAATCCAGATATTTTGTATGGTTTATTGCTTTGTGTGCTTCATTTTCTTATTTTGACATGGTTTTAGACCCTCAACTGCCTCCTGTAATTTCCAGGAAAGCTGATTGGAATGGCGCATTCAATTTTAAAGGAAATTTGAGTTTTTTGACCAATTGTATCAGGACAACAAAAGGTATACGCGTTATAATGATTCTTGGTCTATGTAAACCAAATTTAACTTTTGTTAGAAAGCTTAAGGAACTAGTGACTCAATCTATGTTTTTAGCTTTCTCATTCACTAGTTGCCAAGTAATTTGATGGCATTTCACAAAAATTTGGTTTCTCTCTTTTTTTTTTTTTTTTAGAAAAAAAAAAAAAATCTTTCCNTTTTTTTTTTTTTTTTTAGAAAAAAAAAAAAAATCTTTCCAGGTAGACACATATTGGTAATTTGAAAAACATCTTTCCTGATGAGGATTATGATTTGACTAACAGAGGATCTCACACAGAGGCTATGTACAGCAGCAGAGATAAAATTCTACTTCAATAGTTTATACGAAAGCAGGTTGAAGACAACCAGCTTGAAACCCAACAAAAACTGCAATTTGAGCTCATGGATTTCTGGATGTGAACCAGGATGGGGTTGTAGTTCTAACCAACATGTTGAACTCGGAAACTCAAAGAAGATACCTTTGAGGACAAAGGCTTGTCAACGTTGTTGTGAGGGCTTTTTCTGCCCTCACGGTCTCACCTGCATGATTCGTAAGTATAAGATAACCCTGTCATGTTTTACATTTGGAAATCTTAATTAGCTCTTAAATGGTTTGTAATTCTTTTACCTTGTCCATTTGAAATGTTTATGAATTCATTTGATACGTATAGTGAATAATCTAGTTTAAGTTGAATCTCCAACAGAGATAACATAATTTCAGAACAAGAACATAAATGGGATGGCTTTCTTAGTTTCACCTTATTGCCATCCAAAGATACATGTTTTTACAAGAGAAAAACATGTACTACCAAAAATAACTAGCCGCCATTATAATAAACGAATTTCAAAATCATGATGGATACAATATGTTAAATAGCACTATACCACATAAAGAAACATTTGAAATGTCGATTTTGTGCCACAAACAAGGTAATCTTCAGGAAAAGGATTGCTCTTCCATTCTTAGTTTAAGGTACCTGTCATCTGGCACTTACAAAATTTGTTTGTAGAATGTGCATTATGGAACTAATATTGTACATATCTTCTTTTATGCCAGGGAAGATTGTATGACTTTTTAATAGGATGCATACAACTTGTTGTTACCCAAAACATTAGGATTATGGATTAGCATTTGCAATTCCAGAATCATGTTATAGAAGTTTGAAAAATCCATACAACAGATTCCAAGTCCGTCAGAAAATATTCTTAAACTCTAGATGCAACTATGATTTTTTTTTTTTTTATTTGGAAGCTGATATGGTGGATTTTATTTTTACAGTGGTATCTAATGCCTTTTATTATTTTCTATATTCATGTAAATGAAGCTTGCCCATTAGGTTCTCACTGTCCACAAGCAAGACTCAATCAAAGAACCGGCATGTGTGACCCGTAAGTTCATGTCCAATTTCTTTCTCTTCCTCTCCTAGGTTCTCATAATTGCTATATTATGCATTAATATGTATCGGACAATAAAATCGGCAGATATACTTACCAAGTTCCTCCTGGAAATTCAAATCATACTTGTGGCGGTGCACATATTTGGTGGGATGTTCAGAGTGGTAGTGACTTTTTCTGCTCCCCAGGATCTTACTGCCCAACTACTACAAGTAAAGTCCCTTGCAGTATTGGGTATTGATTTTTATCCCAAAACTCACTTGTTTCATGCAATCTGCAACTTGTGCAAATCTGCATATTATACTACTTATAAGCTGAACCATTACTAGTTCTGATGATAAATTGAAATTGTGTTTTGCTCGATCCATATTGACTAATAATATTTTTCATGCAATGACAGACATTTCTGCAGGATGGGTTCCACTTCTCAAAAACGTAAGTTCATTTATTTTCGCACGTTAGTGAATTTATCTCACTATTATAGGTGAGCTAGTTTAAATGATCTATTAAAGAATGGAGATTGAAAAGCCTACCGATATCATTTAATATTAGATGGATTATACTTCAGCACACTGTCTACATATTTAGTCTGCACATGCTATAATTCTTTGGGTCAGTTCTTAACTTCTTATAGGAAGTCGATTTAAAGTTAAGAATATATCATTGAAGTAGTTTTTGGATTTGTAAACTTACAAATAAAAACATGTGAGGTTATAAATCTGTCTATTTTCTCTCCATATCTTGAGTTTTAAAAAATGAACGTGTGACCAAGATAAAGTCAAGTAGAACATATAAATGGTAATTAGATTTGTCACATACTCTATATTTCTTTGGAAAAGCCCGTAACAGCTGAAGTGGTGCATCTCTGTCTTGAAAAGACCTCTATGTTTAATTTGTGAGAATGGATGGACATTTGACTAGATTTTATCACTGTTTTGCAGCATGCTTCAACTTGGCTACATGTCATTCAAAAAGTGCAACTCAAAATATCCATGCTTATGGGATCATGCTTATTGTAAGTAGTTATGAGTTTAGTCCCTTAAGAGAATACTGTACTGTACTTGATTACATGGCAAGTTGTTTATGCAGCACAGAAAGTATTCTCATTTTGGCTTTCATCTTCTATTTGCTGCCTGATACGCTCCTAAGATTTTCCATCAGAGCATCACATCTGTGTTAAAAGTCTTATGCCGCAATAAGTTCATTATTATTTTTTGTTTTACGCATTTTATTTCACAAATTATTCAGACGATAGTAGCGTCTCAACTTTGACTGAAGAAAAACAAAAGAGTACGCAAAGTTTTCATTAACATCTTGGTGAAATCTCCTAAGTTTTTAATTTAGTATTTTCCCTTGTATGTACAAAAGCTAATAAATTTTAGTTGTGCTTTCCGGGCATTCCTTTGTGACTCTATTCAACATAATGACATTCCTTCACTTGCCACCGTAGGCTGGGTTGACTACTCTGCTGCTCATTCTTTATAACTGGTCTGATCAAGTTCTCACTACTCGCGAAAGAAGACTGGCTAAACGAAGAGAAGATGCTGCAAAACATGCTCGAGAAACAGCGCAAGCACGTGAAAGGTGGAGATTTGCAAAAGATTGTGCCATGAAACGTTCAACAGGGTTGGAACAACAGATATCAAGGACATTTACTCGAAAAAAGTCCACAAGGCAACCAGAGCAGCTTAAGGATTTGGGTCAAGCTAAATCTGGATCATCTAATACTTTGTTGCCACCTTTGCCTTCGGGTCCTTCAAACTCATCTAAGCAGTCATCTGCGGCTTCAAAAGCCAAGAAAAATGAAGCTAGCAACCTAACAAAAATGATGCATGCCCTTGAGGATGATCCGAATGGTCATGAAGGTTTTAATGTGCACATAGGAGATAAACATATCAGAAAGCAAGCGCCAAAAAGTAAACAACTTCACTCTCACAGCCAAATTTTCAAGTATGCATATGGCCAGCTTGAGAAGGAGAAAAATCTGCGGCAGCAGGGCAACTTGACCTTCTCGGGACTAATTTCAATGGCAACTGATGCTGACATCAAGACCAGGCCTGTGATAGAGGTTGCTTTTAAAGATCTTACCCTAACTTTGAGAGGGAAAAACAAACATCTGTTGAGGAGTGTCACTGGGAAAATCATGCCCGGTCGAGTTTCTGCTGTCATGGGCCCTTCTGGATGTGGAAAAACATCATTTCTTTGTGCTGTAGCCGGAAAAACATCTGGGTGCACTGTGAGTGGCGTAGTTCTTGTAAATGGAAAAGATGAACCCCTCCACTCATATAAGAAAATTATTGGTTTCGTCCCACAGGATGACGTAGTGCATGGGAACTTAACCGTGGAGGAGAATCTTCGGTTCAATGCGAGGTGCAGGTAAGCTAATAGCATTCACTATTATTAAGACTTTAGAACATTGCGTTTCAAAGATCATTACGAACCAGGCCATGTACACATTGGTTTTGTGACTGAGACTTCTTTGATTGCTTCACTTGGTTAGCTTATAGAAACATTCTCCTCTGTTAAGGAAGAGAAACTTGATAGTTTTTGTAGTATTGCTTGCTGTCGGAATCCCTTGATTTTGTTATAGATCATTCCAATCACTTTAAAGTTGGATTCAACTAGCCTACTTGAATTTTTAACCAAAAAAAAAAAAAAAGATAACCTAACTTATGCTTATTAGGTTGATAAATTCAGTTTTAACTCTTCTTTAGCCTGCCAATTGCCATCTACCTTCCTGGCTTGTGTTTAGTTAAGAATGACACAAGTGTCATCCTGATAATTGTAAATTGTTACTTTGGCTTTTGTGCTTTTCCTCCCTGCTCCAGCAGCCAACAGGTCAGAAATATTTTCATGATTCTGTATCTGATGAAACGTATCAGTAGGAGCATGGCGTGTCTTATTTCAAGCCAAGGAGTTAAAACAATGGAAGAGTTAAATTCTTAACAGTTAATGTTTTGTCTACTGAAAATATGTTGAAAATCAAATGATTATAATCTGCCTATTTTCACATCTGATCTTTAAATGTTAATTCGTTTTACTGGTTTAGAACATCTGCATGTTTCCATATTAGAACATGCTTTCAAATTATTACTGAAAATGAATTATCTTCATTCCTGCTATCAATCCATTCATAATCTAAATGCTGCATCTAATTACATGTGATAGTTCAGGTTTCTTTTTGTTCCATTCTGACGTTGTTTGACTTCTGTTGTGGGATTCTGAAAAACTGGAGACTATCTGCTGATATGCCAAAAGCTGATAAGTTTCTAGTTATTGAAAGAGTTATCGAGTCCTTAGGACTACAAGCAGTGAGAGATTCGCTTGTTGGGACAGTGCAAAAGCGGGGAATCTCTGGAGGGCAGAGGAAGCGTGTTAACGTAGGGATAGAAATGGTCATGGAACCTTCACTTTTGATCTTGGATGAGCCCACAACTGGTTTGGACAGTTCATCTTCACAGTTACTTCTTAAAGCACTTAGACGTGAAGCTCTGGAAGGGGTTAACGTGTGCATGGTAGTTCATCAACCAAGGTATGCTTCTCAAGGAAAGAAAATAATGCAACCTTTATTGACGATTCTTCAGCAATTTTTGTCCCTTCAAATTTCTTATATTCTCCATTAAAGAAAACAATTACTTTTTCTTTGTCCAGTTATGCGTTGTTCAGGATGTTTGATGATTTAATACTCCTAGCCAGAGGTGGTCAGACAGTGTATCATGGACCTGTGAAGAAAGTTGAAGAATACTTTGCCGGCCTGGGAATCACAGTACCTGATCGAATTAATCCTCCGGACCACTATATTGACATTCTGGAAGGCATAGTGAAACCAAGTGGGGGTATGAGTCATCAGCAGCTTCCTGTCAGGTGGATGCTACATAATGGGTATCCTGTACCTGCAGATATGCTGCAATATATTGAAGGAGATGCTACCTTCTTGGCTTGTCATTCAGCTGCAGCATATCCTACTGCCGGAGCCACTGAACAATCTTTTGCTGGAGATTTATGGGAGGATGTGAAGTCTCGTGTTGAGCAAAAGCGGGCTCACATACAACACAACTTCTTGATCTCCCATGATTTATCCAATAGAAGAACTCCTGGCGTAGCGCGCCAGTATAGATATTTTCTTGGGAGGTATGAAAAATCTATTGTCTTTTACTATTTTAAAAATGGGAATCCTGCAAAATTTCTTCGTTCAATTTCATCAGACATAAATGGAGGAAAATAATCCCACAGTTTTTAAGAGTCTCCGTAGTACTATTCGAATGATAGACTTGAAGTCATGACAGGTTTACATTATAATAAGCAATGTAACCTTGTTTACTAGCTACTTTGTAAATTATATGAGCTCTAAAAGGGATTTAACTAACTTAGTTTGAGCAATGTATCTGCCACTTGAACTGTTTCGTTTAAGATTAAGCTTCATAACTGGAGTTCGATCTGTCTTGGGAGTTCATGAACCTTAAAGTTTGTCACAGTTTATTATATGGATAAAGTGTGTTTCAGGGTTGGTAAGCAGCGATTACGAGATGCCAGGCTACAAGCAGTTGATTATCTGATGCTATTACTAGCAGGAGCCTGCTTGGGAATTCTGGCGAAAGTGGACGATGAAACATTTGGGTCCCTTGGCTATACTTATACTGTCATTGCTGTTTGTAAGTTAAAAAATATTAGCTTTCCCACTTTTAATGAGAAAAGAAACTAATGTTTTCTCAGACAATTTTCTTGAGTATTTACATATGTAATCTGATTAGTTTTTGTTGATCCTTTGCAGCCCTACTATGCAAAATCTCAGCATTAAGATCATTTTCTATGGACAAGTTGCAGTATAGGAGAGAGAGTGCATCTGGGATCAGCAGCCTAGCTTATTTTCTATCCAAAGATACAGTTGACCATTTTGGTACAATCATAAAGCCTCTGGTTTATCTATCCATGTTCTATTTCTTCAACAATCCTAGATCAACCTTTACGGATAATTACATCGTCTTACTTTGCCTTGTGTATTGTGTGACTGGCATGGCTTATGTGCTTGCCATCTCCCTTGAACCTAGTCCTGCCCAACTGGTAGGTATCTCATTTCCATTTTTTTCTCATTCTGGAGGATGTTCTTCCATCTAACACGCTAATTCTTTCTTAATTTTTTGTTGCAGTGGTCAGTGCTTCTTCCTGTTGTTTTAACTCTCCTTGCATCCCAGGACAAAGATAGTTTAGTTGCGAAGCATTTAGTAAAATTTTGCTATACAAGGTGGTCTATGGAAGCTTTTGTCATTGTAAATGCCCAAAGGTATATGTCTAGGCCACAAAATTCTCTTCTAATCAGTGCATATGTACCATTTTTTAAATACAAAATGTTTCCTTGCTCAATATATTGTCGAAAATTCTTTTAAACCATTCCTTGCTTAGCCAGAACTATCATATTAACCTTACTAAATGTATCTTCCTTATTTTTCAGGTACTCAGGAGTGTGGCTGATAACTCGTTGCAGTTCATTAATGGAAAGTGGGTATGATCTTGATAACTGGTCTCGTTGCCTGATCTTTCTCATCCTTACAGGCATCTTAAGTCGAATGGTAGCTTATTTTGTTTTGGTGACCTTCAAGAAGAATAAGTGATTTAGGGGATTAAACTTTAACTCATAATTGATCCATGTACATAACGCAAAACTTCAGCTTGTGCTCTTGTCAAGAGATGTGAAATTCTAGGAATTTGATCGCTAACACTTGAAGACCAGTCTTGTATATAATGAGAAAACTAACACACGTCTTTATTGTTGTAAAGAAGAAACAAAAATATGCTTTTCATTGCCTCCTTGTTTCCATTTGTTGTACGCCTTGTTGTAATGTCTGGTATCTCCATCAAGAAATAGAAGATATTAGTTTTTTTATATTGTTTTTTTCATTTTAATTTTTAGTTTCATTAATTTAAAAATAAAATAATAATTTTATAATGAATAAACTTTTACTACTTTTGAATTATCGTAAATTGATGGACAGTCACAAACAAGATGTTGTATTTCGTGTCGTCGTTTTCATAAAATCGTCACTTGTGATTTTTACAGGTTCACATTTAGCAGCCTAGCCAGAAATAGAGAAAGATGTTTGCTCTCATCCCCCTATGAATTTTTTTTTTTTAAGCAAACTATCAATGTCTTTTTACCAATTAACAGTTGCTCACTTATAATAAAATAATAAATAAATAATATAAATAATTATTTCTTTTATTTTGTTTATGTGCATAAAAATATTATATAATTTTTTTATTATTTTATTATAAGTAAGTAGTTGTTATAATTGGTAGAAGAATATTGATATTTTTTTGTCAGTTAAAAAATAGCCGTTAAGTGAGTATAACTTTTGTATTAGTTTTAGGAATTTGTGTTAGTTTTGATTAAATATTTGACGTGACAAAAAATTTTAACTGGGATTCAAGAGTAAATACCAAAAAAAAAAAGAAGGAAGAGTTAAAGTTATCTTTTCTTAATAAGGTTGCAAGGTTTATATTGAATAAAAATTAAAAAAAAAAACCTAAAATTTTAGGCCGGGCTGCACTATCCTCCGCCCCTGTTTACATCCTTAGGCTTTGTTAATGTGTGAAGTTATATGAAAAAGGTAAAGTGAAGGTTATAATAATATAATAAAATTTATTATTTAATGAAACTTTAAACAAAAAATTATCATTTTATAAAATTTTACAAAATTTGGGGAACCTAAAAATAAAATTAGAGAAAATAATTAAATCAAAAAATGGAATTGAAAAAAAAAATAATCTTAAATTTTACTTTATAGCTAAAATCTTTTTGTTCGATCGTCAGGAATCCATTGATTAGATAGTCATAAATAATTTTACGCTCCTCTAAATTTAGTTATTGTCGCAAATCACCGAAGGTAAATATTAGGGCGTGGAGCCAAGCCTAAGAGGCAAGATACCGTGCAATTGAGTGAGTAACACGTGTAAAAATACACACAGCAAGCAGAGTGAAAAACGTTTCGTCGGGAGGAAAGACCCCATTATGCAAAGCACGAAGTCGGCGTTCCGAAACGCCGCTTTATTAACACTTTGTCGCTCCAATTCCATTTCCAGAAACCCTTCTCTTCCTCTCCTCCGCTTCTTTTCTTCTTCGGCGCTACCTTCCTCCTCCTTCACTCGCACCAAATCAGAAACTTTTCGCCTTCTCACTCCTCTGCGCTACTCAGCAATGACGGGCGGCGACCGCGGTGAAACTAAATCGCCGACTTCTCTGGAGAAACAGTTTGAGGACTTCCGTGTCCAGCTGGAGGAAGCTGGAAGCTTGCGCGAGCGAATACGAGCCGTGGTGATGGAGATCGAGTCCACCACTAGGCTCATGCAAGCGAGCCTCCTTCTCGTTCACCAGTCTCGTCCACTTCCTGGTAACCAAATCTGCATTTGGAACTGTTTTCTTAGAATTTTTTTTTTCAGTAAACCTTTGGAAACAATTTCCACCGTAAAACGCTTTAAAAGCGTCACTCTTGTTTTTTTTCTTTCTTGTTGGTTTAATTTGAGGAATGAGGGAAATGAATTGAAGAGCAAATGGTACAAAGCTAATGTTGAATTGTATGTTTGGATTAAGCTTTTGTTAATTTGACGAAATGAATTAAGAATTCTTATTAGGAGTGAAATAATTTAGTTTTCGTTGTGTTCTGGTGTAGAGGTCTTAGAGAAGCCTAAGGCTCAAGTTGATATGCTGAAGGAGATTTACAATCGCCTAGCTCAAGTGCTACGTGAATGCCCTGGGGACTACTACAGGTGAGCATGGTTTCTTAGAAAGTTAGTTTATATGGTCTTCTGAGTGTTAATGCGTGGTAGTGATTATTTGACGCTTTGATATGTTTATACTTAGGTATCATGGTGATTGGAGGAGTGAAACGCAGAATGTGGTTTCCCTGCTCGCTTTTATGCATTGGCTTGAGACTGGAACTCTTCTTATGCACAAGGAAGCTGAGCAAAAACTTGGGTGTATGTGCTTTTTATTGTTATTGTTATTATTCTTAGGAGATAACTACTTGTCCATATGATATTTATGAGTTTGAATGAGGATTTTTTATCTATAAGTAAGTTGTTCTGGCGAATTTTATCTTATTATGTGTCAACTTTTGATTTTTGTAGAGCTGATTGGTTCTTCTTGGTCTGTTTTTCCTAAACCATAGTATTTATTGGATATTATAAATTGGAAAGAGAACATAAGAGGGAACTTTGCCTTGCAACCAATTATGTTTAGATGAGACTTCAAACTTCTAGCCAAAATTAATGTTACCTTTGTTTCAGTGTCACAAATAACTTGGGAACATGTGAACGTATCCAAACCGATTTGTTAACGCAAATCATACATGCTTTTGTCCAACACTGAGTTTTAATCTGTGTGAGACTGGAAAAAGAGATTGAGATATATTCTGGATTGGCTGTGAATCCTCAATCATAATTGATGTTTCTGTTGAAAACTGAAGTTAGATGAAGGATTTAGGAGGTCATCAATGGCTTAATTTTGAGACTTTTCGTATATTTTTCCTGTTCTGCCAAGACAGGAGCTGAAGTGTGCCTTCAATTGTATTATCTTTCGATTGGAAACATTGCTACACTTAAATCATTCAATTTTTGCTTAGTGACACTTGTTGGTTGGAGATATTTACATAATTTGGGTAGTATATGACTCCTAAAGCATGAGAATGAGAGGAGATTTTGTTACAGTGGGGAAAATAAAGTCAATCAGATTATGGCTACTTAAAATTTCTGCTCTGATTTATTTCGAGTTAAAGTATATGTTCTCAAAATAACTTTCCATTAAGTTGGATGTTTGAAAGACGAATTGTGACGGTATGCATATTGTGACAGTTTCTGTTTTTCTCATCTCCTGTATGCTCTTCCCAACCCCCCTGCCAATCGGACAAGATCTTCAACCATGAAGCTAATTTTATTTGGTTGTCAACAATGCAGTGAATGATGCTGAATTTGCTTTGGACATTGAGGACTACCTTATTGGTGAGTGCTCTGATTGATGTCTTTTGTATGTGCTTCTGGAGTTTTCCTCTGTTTAATAACTTTCTGATGATGATAAGTTCTTTTGGAAATAAAACTTATTTGATCATTAACTCTGATTTCCAATCTAAATGTCTTTATGGTGATGGTGATGGCGCTTCTGTCCTTGTTCTTGTGTTTGTGATGCAAGGATGTTGTTGTTAGTTGTAGTTGTGGTTTCTCTCTCTGTCTCTCTCTTAGAGGACTTACTGATGGGGATACATTTTATATTTTGCAGGTCTTTGTTTCCTGTCCAATGAGATGGTAAGAACTATTCTTTCAAATTTTCACTAGCATGTTCTAGGTTTCTAGCCAACTTACTCCAAGGGCTTGGCATTAGTCCTGTATTATTTAAAAAATAGTTTTAATATAGAGGTTTGAGGGCACTACTGAAACTTGGAGAATTCTGGTAACTTTAAATGAAACCTTTCTGAAAATAAGATAAGTTATTGAATGCTTACTCAGAACTTATGATACCATTAATGACAGTGGTCTCTAAAATTTAGCAAATTGCTCATAGATTGGTGGTTGTTTGGTGTCACGTCAAATTAATTGATAAATCAAGTAGAATGGTTCATTTTGAGTCTAATGTGGTTTTGCAGCCAAGGTATGTGGTGAACCAAGTGCTTGCTGGGAACTATGATTGCCCTAGAAAGGTGTTGAAATTCTTGACAGACCTGCATGTAGCATTTCGTATGCTTAATCTCCGAAATGATTTTCTGCGCAAGAAGTTTGACAGTAAGCTTTACTGGGCCCTTCTCATATCTCCATGTCTTTAAATGACAATATAACTTCATTCTATGAGTTATGAAATTCTTGATTAAATGGCTGCAGGTCTGAAGTATGACCTAAAAAGAGTTGAAGAAGTTTATTACGACATGAAGATCCGACGCTTGGCCAATGGGGATCCAACTGAAGATCAGGCAAAGCAGGAACAATCATAGATTATAAATATATTTGTACTACTAATCAAACCCCGGATAAATTTTCAAGTCTTGAATATTGCTGGTTGGAGAAAGCCAGAATTTTGTGTTAAGAAATCGAAAGAATGAAATTAATCTAGATGCAAGTGAGTATTTCATAATGTTTTGGAACTTTCTGTTTTCCTAGTCGTTTATTTCGTTTTCAGTGAGAATTTGCAATATGAAACTGAAAAGTGTATAATTCTATTAGAAAAAGATAAGATAGTCAATGTCTGACCTAACAACTATATACCAAGCACTCAATTTGGTTGAAAAACGTTAGAAGTTCAAAGAGTTGAAAAGTAAGATCTGATTTATCAAGTTTTGCGGGAAGTAAAGGAAATTTGTATTGACCGGAGTTTTGCTCCTGCGTCAGACCGGGACTGGAAAATTTTAGGCCTAAACTTTTGTTTCAAAGTGTACACTTTGAAAATGCATAGCTCTCGGGCAAACAATAGAATGAATCCAAATTATCGTGCTGGCTTGCACTAAATTGGCAATTGACGATAAGCATAAACGGAAGCTACTCAGCTACCCATTAGTCGATTTCACTGTCTTCCTAAGTTCTAATAATTCATCAATTGTGTGACAAGATTTGGTGTTTTGGATTCTAATTTAATGGCGTGATTCATAAATTTGAAGAGGCTATCCCATCAACCAAAAAAAGTTGTCAGTCCCTGCCACTATCACTTTTTGCGGCCACTGTCACTGCCACCACTTCTCTCAGGCCTACCTGGATTTCGATGCCTTTGCCTTTTTGGCACCAGCCAAGCATCCGATGATTTTGACTTGAGAGCTTAATTTGGAAACAATTAAAATAATAATAATAATCTATTTAGCATTTTTTAACTTTACACATAAAATATTTTTATCGGATTCATTTCTATTTAAGGATTTTATAATGTTTTATGAGGACTTAAAGGAATTAGGTGCCATAAGAGAGAAAAGTCACTCTATATTGAATTGTATGTCTCAAAGTGTTCAGAAAGAATATAGTTTCAATTTCAAAATTCTTTTTTCATCTACCTACTATATCTTTTTTTATTTCACATTGATATGGAAAATGATTGGTGGGATATATAATATAGGATTGTAATATTACTTCGAAAATATCATCGAAAATGATACACATTAAATAGTTTTTTAACCTTAAAAATGTGTTTTAATTTTATTTTGGAAAATATTTTTATTTGGTTTTTCAAAAACCATTTTAAATGCCTTAAAAACGTCTTTCACATGGCACATTTTTTTTTTATAATTTTTATTAGTAGAAGGCAATCAATTATGATCTGCTGTGGTGTATGTATTTAAATCAATTGTACTCTTTTGAAATTGAATTAGTTACTACTTCTATCATTAATTAAAACTATAATGATAATATAATCTTAATCAATGTTAAGAAAATTTTGGAATGATATTGATTAAAAGTTAAATAATTAAATTTATGTAGATTCTTAACTCAAAAGAAATGTGTTTAATTTAAAAACAAAAAACATAATTTTGCTCCCAGTTTAAATCTTAATTAATTACTGTGTATAGTTCACGAAAATAAGGCTTAGGTGGGACTGTGTGGCTCCCCTTGTTTGGTTATGATAAAAGTTAGTGATTACCAATAAATTTTTCTATGGAATGAATATATTACATTATTTATATAATTTATATAAAAAAATAAAATTAACCAACATGTGAATAAGAAAAGAAATGTAGCAATAAACCAAATTGAAGGGTATAGTTCAAGTTTTGACTTGTGTGTAAAAATTTTTGATGTTATGATCATTTGTTAATGCTGAACATTCTCAATGTGATAATATGTTGAGTCTCATATACTATTATTCAATATTATCTGATAGTATCTCAGTATTTATTAAGAGTCAAAACGATGTCTGATATTGTCTTATGGATAATTTTTCATAGATTATTATGTCTAAATTTAAAAAAAAAAAAAGTGAAACAATTTTTAATGGTGTTTATTAATTTGAGTTATTTTTATAAGCGTCCCCGTAAATAACATGATGCACATTACGCTTCTCCTACCTAATTATTTTTTAAAAATATTTATATGAAAAAAAAATAGTAAGAAAAGGCAAAAATGAGAAATTGGAGAATCCAAACAAGGTGTTATCCATACATCCATCGTCAGTCGTAACGCCCGTCAACGTTGCCAACGTGGGCGGCCACACACTGAAACAGTATTTTTTTAATAAATATACTCCACCTGTCTTACACAAACACCGGACTCCAACCGCACATTATATTACCAAACGTAAATAAAAATAAATCAAAAAATAAAAATCATTTCGATTCCGTCTCTCAATCATAACTCAAGAACCACCCACAAACGCAACCCAACCCAACCCAAACCCCAACCCCAACCCCAACCCCGTTTTGGTCCTTTTCCCTGTCTCGCTTTTTCTCTTTGTTTGGCGGTTTTAAGCGCTTCGGTTTCTAACATTCCCCGAATTTCTCTCTCACTCTCTCTCTCTCTCTCTCTCACTCTCTGTCTCTCTCTCGCTCTCGCTTTCTCTGAGGTGAGATCTTGTTTTATATCTTTGTTTAATCTACTTTTAGATCCTTATTTTTGTTTGTTTGTTTATTTACTAATTTGGAATTTGTTAGTCTCAGGTTTGATAGATCGGAGAATCTTAGCTCAAGTTGTTTTTCGTTTTTTTTTCCCCTAACTGAGGTAAACTTTTTTTTGTTTGATTTTCGTTTGTGAAGTTTCTGTTTGGTTGAATAGAAAATGATGGAAAATGAAAGAAAGTAGGAATCTCTGTGTACTTTATTTATTTGGTTTTGTTTTTGTCTGTGCTATTTTGTTTCTTAGAGTGGATAAGCTTCACTCAGCTTAGCCGTTCTTTTAGCTTAATTTAAAAAAATAATAATAATAATTCAAGTAAGGTAACAGCTGTGTCAGGCCTACTTTATTTATTTATTTAGTTTTTAATTTTTGTCTTTTGTAACTATTTTATGTTAATTAATATTTATTTTACGTATTCGTCTACGTTTTCTCTTACGGGAAAGAGAAACGGAAAGTTTGCAGCTCATTCCTTTATGTGGAGTTCTTCGGATGATGTTTGGACTTGAGACGTTGTAGATTATTGCGTTGAATTTTGTCGTCATAATTGTTGGTCCAGTTTTGTGCTTTGCTTTCACCTCATGCATTTCGTGGTCTGTTGGTAGTTTTAATAATGTGCCAGCGGGTTCACTTAGGGCCTGTTTGGATGTTCATTTCACTATGGTTTGTTTGTTCTCGAGTTAGTAAACCATGAATGTGAATTCATGTTTATCTCTATGTTGGAAGAAATGTGAATGTTACTGCACTGACAAAAATTTTGTTAAAAGTTTAACAAGGTATAGAAACTTGATGAATAGAATAGTTACGGCAGAATTTTACTGAAATATGGGGAGGAAAGTAAATTGTAGGTTGAATGACTGAGGCAGAATATGGTCATAGTTAAGGTCATTTTTGAACTGCTAATTTTTTATGGTTGCATATGCATTTTTATGATCCATGGATGATAAAATTTTCAATTTGACTTTTCGTTCTATTGTAGGGAACATGAACTAGTTGCTGATCTACTGGAAACATGAGTATGGGTTAGGAGCATAGCACGAAATGGATAAAGGATCACATCTGGATAAGAAGTTTGCTAATATGAAAAGTAAAAGGGTAAGAATATTTCTTTCTTGCAGATTGTTTTCCATTATGAAACTATCAGTCATTCATATGTTTTGAATTATATTATGCTTTAGCCATAAGTTTTCATGCACAGTACCATATGTTGTTCTAGGGGATACATATAACCTGTTTCTTTTTTCAAATAAATTTTTTCTATTAAAAATCCAGAATTGTGTAAAACTGTTGAAGTTGAACCACTCTGCCGAAGTTACCTGGATTTGAAAATTTAAATATACTATACTCTATTCTGCTAGGGGAAGGACAATTTTTCTGAGTTACAAAGAATAAGCTGTTCATGTATGTCTGTACTTGGGAACAGAAGCTTACTTGCCTCAATATATGTTCTGTCATTTCATGTACGGTTTGTGTTATTATCTATTATGAATCTCAAAGGGCACCATGTCCACATCAATTGTCTTCTTAAACTTATGGTAAATGCATGGGATATTAGATATATGAATTAATAGGGTTTCTCTTAACTGCTTGTTTTTGGGAGTGTTCCTCAATTGTTTACCTTAGTGGAGTTGCATTCTCTTAATTTTTTTGCTTTAGGGAGTCACAGTAAAGGTACCATTATTTGCTATAAATAGGTTAGAAATTCATCACTCATTCACAAGCCGTTTGGTGACAATTTTATTAGATTAATTCTCTGAGTTATTCTTTGCAGTGGATTTGACACATTGTGCCCATGGATTTGAATTGGAGGTTGAATGGAGTTTTTTAACTCATTCACAAACTCTTTTTTACCTTTTCTAAACATTTGAAATATCAAAAATACCCATATGTAATTTTAAAAATTCTACTTTATCCTTTCCTTATAATAAAACCATGTTTGATAATTTTTTACCAGAAAACACTTCTACATTTGTGCAACTAAATGACTAACAACTTTTTAATAGAAAATGTTATGTTTACAGGCTTTTCTATAAGCTTTAATTGAAGAAGTGGTATCAAGTGGACCCTTACTAACTTTTAAGTTTATGTAGGTTGTCCATGCTGTATAATATGACTGTGACTTGATTTTGTCTTCTGTCATTGTTACAGTTTGTTATATTAGTATAACCTGTTTTCCTTCATTGCTGACCATTTATTACTTTGGAGCATATGAAATATGTTATATTTTCCTTCTGGATATTGAACAAAATAATTTGTTCAAGGCAGTGCATATGAATTGGTTTTTCATTTTTCATAGTCTTCTAATTTACTTTGCAATTTTCCCTTGACTTACCAATTCATTCAATGTTCTTTGAATTAATTGTGAACTGTGATTGTTTTAGTTAAAAAATCTTTATGTTTACTTTGCAAATTTCCCTTGACTTACCAATTATTCCTGAATGTTCTTAAAGTTTCTGATATTTTCCTTCTTATTTTTGGTGTTTCCTTTTCTTATGTAAAGGTAGATGAATCTTTTGTTCCCACATTAGAAGACGAAGCTGCAGAAGTTGCTAATTTACTTGCTGAACCTAAAAGTGATCATGTTTCAGTTGACAGTGTCTTACATTTTGGTCAGGAGAATTCAGGGAAATGCTTGGAAATGGAGGCCTTTTCTTTTGGATTTGAGTATGGCTTTACAACAAATTATGGTAATACTCAAAACCATTTATTACCCTTTTATTGAATATATCATTTTTAAATGAATATAATAGTTGGTTACTTCTCTTTTTTGTTTTTTGCTTTATTTATTTCTTTTTACATAACCCAGAAAACACCTTGCATGGGTATCTAGTTCAATAGGGAGAACTATTGCTGGACCTTTTAATCTTTAGGTTCTAGGAACCCCTGACCTTTAAAGCCCTATAAGCTTGTTGGATATAATAACTGAGGTAGGTGCCCTCATGTGGATTTGATTCTACCTTTTGATTGGAACCAAGGTTCAATATCATTTCACCTGCTCCAAATATTCCAATGTTTGACTTATGCATTTATGGGACATGTCTATCCAAAGTGACATCATTCTGACTATATAAGTGAGTCTTAATACTAGATATTGCTTGATTATTATTATGTTGACTAAATAAGTGAGGCATAATACTAAATGCTGGTTGATTAATTATTATGTTGAACATAAATTTGATGAATTGGGGTCTGTGTATGATCCTAATGTTCTTTTTTTTATTTTTCTTATCTGTAATACTGGTTTATTTGTGATCCTTGATAAGGTGGGCTGGATTCTTATAATACTCAAGGAGAAGACGATTTAAAGCTTGAAGTATGTATCTCCTTTTAAGTTTTATTGGCATGCCTAAGTTACTGTTATTGATTCTATATTATTTTTTTAAAAGTTAATATTCTGTCCATCTCTCTTTGTGGAGTTTCTTTCTCCTCTTCCTTGCTGATTGATTTAAACTTACCATCCTTTCATAATATTAATCAATTTTGTCTGGTTGGCATTGCACATTTAATTTTTGCCACTGCCATATTCTGCTTCTCACTTCAGGGTTGATAGCATTATCTGTAGAATGCTCTTTTTTATTTTTATGTGGTTCTTATCTGATCAGATATTGATCTAGTAGGTTCTTGATGGATTGCTGGATGATGTGGATGAGGTGGACGATATTCATGCTGCACATGATCTCGCTAGTGCATGTGAAGATTTTCTTTTGGGTAAACTTTATTTTCTTTTGTGGTTATCAGTTATAATACTTTAACATAATACACCTAATGCTAATTTTCCTTTCTTTATTATTATTATTTTATTTTCTGTATTTTGTGACAGATATTGAATTCGCTGGAAAAGTATCTGAATTGGGTTGTGGTCCAATTGAAGGATTGAATTTACGTAACTCAAGTTCAGAAAGTCATTCACCAGGTCTAAGTGGAAGTAGTAATGTGGCCACTGGGATATCCGAATCATCAACTGTAACCATTCCAGAATCTGAATGCAAGAATGATTCACTTGCCAAGACGGTCACCTGTGAGTTACATAGCACCTTTAAGAGCAAATGTGGTTGTGAAGTTCCAGCTGAGGATGAGTGTCCTAGTTCATGTGATGTGGATAAAGTTAATGAGATGGATGATGATGACAATCTTTTACTAAGCAGTATATTGTCTAAGTGTAAGAAGAGGGCAAAGAGCTCTGTTCTAGGAAACAAAGTTAAGAGATTGCGTAAACCTACTCGGAGGTACATTGAAGAATTTTCAGATCTGAAGTCGGCACAACTTGTGGAAGGACAAAAAGCTTCCACTGCTTCATTGAAGGATAAACATCTTAAGGTCAAATCTCATAATGAACTTTCCACTGAAAGTAGTTGTCAACCACCATCTGGATCATGGTTACATGGAAGACGTTTCAAGAAACATGTGTCTATATCGGTATGGAATGTTCTCTTCCACTTGATACTATTCTGCCTGTCCTCCATTGAAACTGAGTATTTATGGTTAACTTTTTGCATATTTCTCCACTCTGCATCCTATGATATGTGCCCGTCTGTGCATGCGTCCATAGATTAATTAAGCTGAAACATTTCTATTCATCTGTCTAGTTCTCACAGAAGGTGGCTGGATATAGGCTACAGTTGCTTTAGTAATCTTCTGTACATATGCAGCGTGTCCATAGTATATTTTGCAGCCTTCTGGAATGATTTCTTACTTTCCCCAGCATGTTGGCACTGTTCTTGGTGCTTTCTTTAAGTTCTACTGCATGAGTTATTATCCACAATTGTGAAGCTGAAATGTCTTTTGTGCTTTGTGTATGAATCTATCTGTTGTGATTACATGAGAAAAGCAGATTTCTAAATTATGACAATAAGGTAATAAAGAATGAAGAATTAATTGACATCTGAATTTTAATTAAAAAATCCTTTTACCATGATCTTCCAATTATTTGAATTTTCTTGCTTTTGCTCTCCAGGAGTTTGAATCTGATGATGACTTTTTTGCTTCTGAGTCTGATGATGACCGTTTGAGAAAGAAAAAACCTAGAGTGGATGTTGACCGGAGAAAGCATCAAAGGATGTGGACTCCTTCTGAGGTCGTGAAGCTGATTGATGGTATAGCTCAGTATGGAGTTGGAAAATGGACGGACATAAAGAGGCTCCTGTTTTCATCATCTGCTCACCGCACGCCTATAGATTTGAGGGTACTTTCATTTGCTTTTATCTGATTGAACAGTTCCTCATATTTTCGAGGTTAAAAGCTTACTACTGGCCAATTTCACAGGACAAATGGCGAAATCTTCTAAGAGCTAGCTCCGCACAGAAGAAAAACAAGAGAGAGGTAAGACTTCTACATATCTTCCAGTTTCCAGTTTGGCTTCTGCTTATCAGTGGATATAAGTTCAACTTATTTAATAATTTATTTCTCATAATTCTTCTTGATCTTTTAGATTATTAAGAGTCAGTGTTTCTATTTTGAAAATGCATGGAGTGCCTGTATTTGCAGTCTCTTGAAGTAGGAATTTCTGGTCCAATAATGCATGAGTTCGACTTTGACTGTTCTTAAAATGTGCCTGATATGTCAGCCTGACAAAGGCTAATCTATATTTTGTTCTTAGTCCACTAGAAGTCTCTGAGATACCATTTGGTTCATTGTTTTGGTTTTTGGATTTCATAAAATGAGTATAAATGTCAAACAGGCTGTGTGTGAGGACTGAGGATACATCCTATGCTGTGAATAAGCTAGAATAAAATTGGTTTCCAAAAATTATTCAACCTTCCTGGTTCCTAAGATTAATGGGTTAAACGAGTTAATAAATATTGAAAATTGACATGCACCTTTACCTGACATGTGTGTAGGGTCCATTTCATGTTGCACCTTCTATGGTTTTGTGTGTGTCGACCTGCTTGAAAATAATTATCATAGTTGAGACATCATATTATCAATAGTTTGTTTGTCATGTGTACAAAGTCTTGTCTTGTGACTGTCACACGTACTGAACTCTTGATCTTTTGCATGTTTAAATGGATATCTATAATTCACATGTGATATACCAATTAGCCTTTTTTGTAGAGACAGCCAGGATGATACATGGCAGCATAGTCCTAGTGATAGTGTCTGTGTTGACATAGTGTAATATTCGATTAGAGTATTTATCTATATATTTGATGTTAGTTTATAACAGGGATAATATCATAATTACGTTTAGGGTTTGACTAATATCAGATGGAACCTAAGTTTACCATTTTAATCAGCAACACCCCTAATGTTACCAAAATCCATTATCTGTTAGTTTTAATCCTAGCATATGTAGAAAAAGATGAGTTTACCCTTATACTATATAATTCATAAAATAAAGAAGCAAAATTGTAATTTTAAATTAAAATAGTAGTCTATTTTCCAAATTCAAAGTCCAAAACCCTAATACCCAAATCTATTAGAAACTTAATTCCCTAACCAATTGAAAACCAAATGTTAAATCTTAATTAATGGATTCAGTTTGTGTGGTTTTGTGGTTTGTGAGGTTGTGCTTGGTGGCTGTGTGGTGGTTGTTGTTTGCCTGTGGCTGTGTGTGCAATGCTTGCGCTTGTGGTGTGCGGTGCTTTTGCTGGCTAAGTGGTGGGGCTGCGCTTTTTCTGGTTTTGTGTGTGGTGGTGCTGTTAAGTGTGCTATTGACTTGGTGGTGGTGCTTTGAGATGAGTTGTGTCTCTGATTTGGTGGTTGGTCATTGCTAGCCATGGCTGGCAAAAAGCCAGCACCTCGCGAAACCAGTTCACAGCTCGCTGTGATCTGGCCATGTTAAGCCAGATCGTGGTTCGTTGTTTCGCAAGCTGCAAGCTGGCCTTGTGAAGCCAGATCACTGTTTCACGAGGCCAGGTCATGGCCAACATTTGGCCATGACCTAACCTACACAAGCCATGGCTGATGGCCACCATATCAGTGACTGGCTTGCTGGTCTTTATGGTGGGGGTGTTGGTGGTTGGATTATAATTTTTCAATTTCAATTTTAATTTTTTAGTTTAGGGATTCTGTTGGCTGTGGTTGGTATTTTGGGGTGGGGTCAGGTTCAATGGGTATTTTGCCGGGTGGTGGCAGCTGTGTGGCTGTTTTTTTTTGGACGGGTGGTGGTGGCGGCTGTGTGGCAATGTCAAGATGGGTTTCTGGAGTGGTTTTCTAATTTTTCATTTGATTTTGACTAATAAATTTTGAGATTTTGCATTGGTTTGGTATGAAATCCTGAAGTACCCTGTCCATTAGTCTAATTTTTAACCTGAAACGTTAGCTTATCGAAAATTGACGATGTCAAGATGGTGTTAATTCAAATATATTATCTCGTTTATAACATCATGGACTCTGCATTGGTTGACAAAATGTATTGTGATAATAATAAAGTTAAAATAGCTGAAACAGGTTGAAGAAAAGCACGCCTTGCGTACTTTACCAAAGCCTGTGTTATGCCGAATTCGTGAACTGGCCACCATTCATCCGTATCCGAGAGTGCGCAACTCCAAGATCTCAGGCAATACCAATGTTGCCCCTTCCAAACTTCCTGCCAAAACTAGAGGTGCTCCATTTAGCTCCCATGGAAAAAATGTACGTAGGAAGAAGCATAACACATGAACGGTATTAGTCTCGGTTGCCATAAATCAGTCAGGAATTTTACAAAATTTAGTTGTAAAGAAACTGTTGTTTTATTACCGTCTTCTTTTTGTGATTTGCACATACACATGTTCTCATATGTGTCCTTTAGATAAATCAGATAATAGAATCTGGTGATGTTGCACAAGTGAGTCTAAATTATTAATTGTAACAGCCAGGAATATGGCCAACTAATGTTCAAAGGAGAGTAGGTTTTTCATGGACACTATTCGCATTTTTCCTGGTAGCTTATGCCTTTATTTTTTTTTTAGAACTGTCAAAGTAGCATAGCTTTATAAAAAGTCAATAGGAGAACAAATGCCAACGTTGAAGCGCTCTTTGGGTTGGGGGCTTGAGGTAAGGGTTATTGGATGCTACTCCAATGTGTTTGGTTTCACGATTCTTAATGATAATCTGTTTTACATATGTAGCGTCCTTATTCCTTTAGTTTTTGATACTTAAAAAGAGTTGGGTGTAGATGACTTCGTATAAGCTCGAGAGAGAGATTAGGAAGAGATAAAAGATACGAAAATGAGAACTGAGAGAGGAGTGCAATAATGCAGCTGAAAAAACGTTTCATGTTGCCTGGCTTTGGGAAGTAAAATTTGAATGCCATCCCTCAAAAGCTTTATTATCATATTTTGAATTGGTTAACTTAAAATAACTATTTTTATAAATATTTTAGTTAAAGTTACTTTTCTCGTCTCCTGAAACTAAAGAATTACATTCCAATTAAATTTTCTAACATGTAAGTTAGCGTTACTTTTGTTGCTTATTTTATTCTTCTTAATATCCGTTTCTCTCTGTTGTTCGTATATGTGGCGGTGAAGTCTGAAATATCTATATGCTGCGGTACTGACACCCCAATAAATTTCATACTTCACTCTCTGCCTTTAGCTCTCTCTCTTCTTATAACGATGAATCCATGAAAAAATGATTAAGCGGATGAGATTACAAACATATGACATATGATAATGAATGTAATGTTCAAGATAAAAGGTTAGGAATTTACAATATATTCTTTTACCTTGTTAGATAAGGCCCTTCACTTGGTCTTTCCGATTAATCTTTTAAGATAAAGAGTAATTCATACCTTTCGTTTGTTGTTGGGTAATCTCCCTATCCTGTTTACTTCTTTGTTTTAGCGGTTTTCACGCAATACAATATGTGAATCAGCTTAAAGCAACAGCTTACATGAAGAGTTTTAGGTGAATTTAATGATTTTTGCTATTCATATTTTAATCTTATAAATTATTCTTTTACTCTAGATACAATCAATCATGATACTAATTTTACGGACGAATAAAAAAAATTAAGAAAAGTATACATCATATTTTATAATTTTTGCTAGTTAAAGACAACATATTACATTTCTACTATCAATACGATTTTTCTATAGAATCATTACTTGTACAACCAAGTTGCAGGGTGGTAAGATTCTCCAGTAAGTATACTGAACACCAAAATTACCACAAGAAGTTTCTCTACTAGTAATAACATGACTAAAAAGATGAACTCACCGATGCTTACTTACTAGCCATTACACTGAGCATAGCAAGAAGAGCCTCATGTCACACACCCAGATCAAACTACGTCATAAATTTACATACATAGATCAATCATGATCATGATTTTGATACCCATACCATGCATATATATATATATATATATATATATATATATCACAATCACAAATCCCATATCCATTTTCATATCCATGCCAAGCATGCATATGTGTATATATATATAGAGAGAGAGAGCTAAGAATACTAATCACCAATTACCCAGTTCCATCATCACCGTCGTCACCAGTATCTCCCGAGCTGCCACCCTTGTCATTGTAGTATTGTCTAGGTATGTTATGGTGGTTGTCAATGGTTTTGCTCTTTTCTGGGTACTCAACTTCATAATTCTCTTTTGCTTCCACTGCTTTTCCCTTCTCAACATCGTGATGATGGTGTCGCTGCTCTTGTCCATAAATTCCACCAAGAGCAACTCTTCTTGGCACTGCCAGGCAAGAGGAGAGCACCATCATCACAACCAGAAACAATACTACTGCAAGCTTCATTTTTACATGGCAATTCTTCACGCTCTCTCAACAAACATATATATACATATATATAGAGCTAATGATTATAGGATCTCCACCGAAATGAGACAAGATTGAGTGGGTATCCTATAACTTCAACTTAATATGATACTTTTAACGCCACTTTGATAATGGTTGAGAGAAATGGTTTTGCCATGGGTTAGCAGCCTTAATAGGGACGTTGCGCATTTTGAGTGGATATATATATAATTAGTTTATTTAAAAGTCAACGAACCTTCATGGGATTTTCCTGTTTGATTGCTTTTATGACGTAAAATTTGTTTCTTGTCAACCTAATATATCTTGAGGCTATTTAATTAGGGTCTGTGTGGGAGTTTTGATCTACATTTAACATAGGTGGAAGCATTAATTTGTCTAGTCCGTGCCCACGGAAAGAAACTCTTATTATAGAAATTAAAAAACAATTGTCATAGCAACGTAGAGATGACAAAATGTTTAATTAGGATAGATTTTACCTCAACCTATTTTAAATCCGTTAAACATCATTTCATTTCATCTTAATTTATCGTTTGATATTTAAAATATAGATAGAATAAAATGAATTTATTAATACTATAAGTCACCCTTTATTAATTTTTTAATGCAAGTCATTTGGTTAACCCATTGAAGCTATAAGGTGAAACCTTTGGGCACACAACCCACAAAATTTTTTGCCATCTCCTATAGCTAGTAGTGCTGGTGAAAAGGATGTGTGTGGAAACTGTAAGCCATGGCAATTATTTCCACCACTTTCTTTCTTTGTAGCCTTGTAGGTAGCTTGACACCAAAGACAGCAGTGACAAGAACAAAATTCTCCCAGGTCCCAGCCCCCATCAAATGGTTTGTGGAGGCCAATCCATGAGTGACATGTTTCTTCGGCCACTTAAATATAAAAACCCAGCCCACTAAAAATACAGTCACTTTCTTGGGCCCATCTCTCCTATAAAAATCTTCTCCCTCTATTTAACACTCAAACAGTTAAAACCTAACTAAAGTAGTTGTTACTTGTGTGCACTAACTATTCGGTGCAATTGCAACCAATACAACAACATATAAAACGATTTTGCTGTAAATCCTAGGCTTCGATGTGCAAAGGCTTTCATAAGATTTTAAAAGTAAAGAAAGGTAAAACAAAAATAAAGGGTCACTAAAATATCTAGCTAATTTTAAAGTTACATATTTTGAATCTAACATGTGATGTAAAAATGCCCTATATTGCATGTGTCAAGTTCCCTTGGTCCCACCATAAGTAGGGCCAAAGTTCCCTTATTAGAAGATGGAGAAAAATATCTAAAAGAAAAAATGATTTATCTGTAATATATAAATAATGTTCTTCTATGTTTGTAGATTATATAATTCTCTAATTCACAACAAAATATACTACAAAATTTCTATGTGAAAATATTAGGGAGAACCACATGGACGCAAGAACTACACTATGGTTTCTAAAATAGTCCAAAGCATAAAACCCAATTGGCCCTTCGAACCAGAAACCAAATCATGGTTTACATTCAAACTTGGTCCTAATAACCCACAAAGATTAGTCATCTTTTTGGACAACAAGAAGTCAGCCCTCTGCAACCTTGAATGTCTAGACCCAAATATTGGAATCTGGCATTGGCCACAACTCAAACTTCACGGTTGAAATAAAACTTGAACAAGAAGAAAAAAGAAAAAAAGAAAAAAACTTCCTAGCAACACTTGCAAATACGACCTGGTGGTTAGGAGAATTATCTTCATCAACACACATAAAAAAAGAGAAAAAAATAAAGGGCCAAATCTAAACAGATGCTTCCCAAGAGGAGGCATGGGAAGGAATTAATACAAAGTGATGACACCCATGGAGGTTAGTTGAATTGGGGCAATAACAATAAATAAACAAGATATAGAAAAATGGTGGCAGGGTTTGCCAGCTAATAAGAACAGAAGAAATACACGTGCAGGGTCGTCTGAGAAGTAGTCTAATCGAATCATTGGAGGGGCGCACACACGGTGGCCTGTGAGCTTAGCCAAACAACTCTCTGAAGGAGTACATGCACTGAGGTGTCACCAACTGTAACTTTTTTCCTGCACGATCCAGTCAACACCCTCTCACCCGTGACCAAACCAGGCCGGCGGCAGGCCCCCTCCCCAATATCGTTCATGGCCCGACCCTCACCTTCTGTACTTATGTGCTCTTCTATATTTCTCACCTAAGTAATTTCCCTTCTTAATTTTTACCTTTTTCATATACAAGGTTACACAATATTTAACCTTTGCTTAGTTTAGTCATCGTAATATTTGAGTTAATTTACCACTTTATACAGCTCATATTTATTCGAGAAATATCGATATTTTGCTTGAAATAATTTATTTTCTATATAAATTCCGAAGGCCCTCTGCTATCTTCTATCAACGGTTGAAGAATTATAGAAGGGCACCAGCATTTACTACCTGTCTTTGAAGCTTTATAATTACCAAGAGACAGGCAGGCCAAGTTTAGGGTAGTACGAAAAGTTGGCAATTAAAGTGTCTGCATGTCAAACGAGATGCATTCTATAGCTTTCAAGGAAAGTTTACGGTGAGGAACATACAACTGGACTTTCCTTTAACTTTCCTTTAACGTATTGAAACAGTCCATAATGTTAACTATCTATGTCTGCAAAAGTTTCGGCACTTTTACTCAGCTGATGTGCACATTTGAGGCTCTCTCATTCTCATCATCCGAAACAGTACACCTACATTGCTTTCCACCAGGGGGGCTGTATCATCACTCTTGCCTCCAATTATTGTCTCCATATCGGATCATCCATCAACAAATGGAACTAATAGGAATAAAATGTATCGTCACTTCATTATCAAAATCTATTGAAATAACTATACATGTTATTCCGTTGTTGCATATTTCACTCATTACCAGAAACCTGAACAAGTAACAGAAATTTTCTCTTTAGTGATAGCTTATCTCAAGTTGGTTTATAGTTTTTTGCAAAATTTCTCTTTCTTAAGTTATTATATGGCCTAATCGATTAGATCAGTATAAGGGAAGAAACAGAAGAGTACTGAGCCTGTCGTATATCTTATCTATAACATGAAAATATAATTGAAATTCTCATCAAGATAGAGCATGAAGTTGCATACTAAAGAGATATTTTCGGAACCAAAGACTACAGTCACTATAAAGAAAGGGACCTTACAAACTTATTATTCTTAAACCGTACGTTGGTCGGTAAAGTAAACTGGACCTGAAAAAATGTAACAGTTACATAAACATTGGAATGTTTCGAGATCAGAGGTTTGAATGGTCTTCGTAAGATTCAAAATTATGTGACTTCCATTCTCTTCCCTTCTCTCTGCAACTCAAGATATGTATTTCTCTATGTCCATTTTGCAGTTCATAGCCCATCTCCTGCATGCATGGCCAGCCACAGTACTGCAGAGATACCCCAAACTTATCCCGAATCCATCTGCAGGAAACACAGTAGAACGAGTGTTAAATCACAACTTCTATCTGGCTATATAATATCTCGAATGAGTGTAAACTTCTTCAATCGTGAAAGTATAAATATAACATTATTTAATCAATAATAATATGACGTTGTACTTTACATTTTAATTGATAAATGATCTAGATTTATAAAACAATTAGATAAATTTTGCACCACAAATAAAATAATTTGGGTCATATAGAATCGCATATATAGCATGCAAGTGATCACCATTTAATTAATTTAAACTTTTATGCTAAAGTAAAGGCGACCCAATTAGATAAGGAAAACAGGAAAGCAACAAATTGGTGCTGTTATCAACGAAGATGCTGGTGATTGTATGAAAGTGATTGCTAAGCTAATTCTTAATTTCCTTTAATTGTGATGTCCAGCTGAGCTCTAGTCAGCCTCACATAATACTTAATTAAGCAATAGTTGGCTGATTAATTATGCTACTTCAAATCAATACCAATCTTCCTAAATTAAAGGGAAGTTAATTATATTGCCCAGATGATCAATCAAGAGTACGCGAAGAGTCTTCCGTCTTCAACTTTATCAGGCTACCTAGCTAGTTATTGTATTGGTTGTATTTGTATACTTAGCATGAAAGTGGATGTGCAACACTTACATCACTAAGAAAAGTCAAGTAAATTAAAACCGTCTCTCCATCGAAGCAGCAAACTGATAAATATTTTACAATATCCATTAGAACATTTTACAAATGAGTGGAGATCGCACTTTGCCCAAGAAGCCTATCCCATCCTTGGTTGCTTGCATATCTTATCTTTTTCTTACTCAACCTTGTGGGGTCATGACTTCGAGAACTTCGAAAGATCACTGATCAAGCACCATCCTTCTCTTAAGACTTTGGTTTCCAATGTGACTTTAGCAGTAGTAATGTAAATTTATAATAATTTTGATACATGAGATGCATGATCGTACAGTTTTCGTATCAAGATGTGCATAAAGGAGAGACGGGTACAGCACGGCCACGGCAAAGGCCAAAGGGCAGCAACTATCGTATATTTTAAGCTTAAAAATATCGCGGCTATACCTGTCATATCAAGCATTTAAAGCTCAAATTTTTTAGCCCTCTCCCCTCCAATGCCCATATAAACAGCTTTCTTTCCCACTTCTTGCACTACCACACTCAATTCTTTTCTTCACTTTTAGACCCTTCTCTATCTTTCCGTGTCTCTGAAAATATACACATGAAGATAGGTATGAAAAGGAAGTTTCTTAAGGCGTGCCTTAATAAGTGGAGGAAGATGGGAAGTCGAGTCATACCATGTGCTGTTTGCGACTGCTGTTACCAATGGAGTTTGTGGCCTTCCATGCATCATGAAGAGAAGTACTCAATTCCAAAGGATGTGCCAAAGGGTCACTTAGTAGTGTATGTAGGTGAGGAGTACAAGCGTTATGTGATCAAAATCAGTTTGCTCAAGCACCCACTTTTCGTGGCATTGCTGGATCAAGCTCGGGATGTATATGACTTCACCACTGAAGCCAAACTCTGCATTCCTTGTGAAGAGAGCACCTTCCTTGATGTTGTCCGTTGCGCCAGCTTTCCGCAGGATCGAAGCATGTGTTTATGCCTTTAACAGATAATCATATATTTGCAGGCCTTTTTGAGAGTTCGATCAATTGATTTATGCCGTTTAAGTTCTAATTATGAGATGATGACAATTTGTGGCTATATATTAATATATATGTTGTAAACTATATGTAGAATTCTGTAACATATTTATTGATTTTGTAGCTCATAATTAATTGTTAATGTAATTCAATTCAAAAATAGTTGCTTGTTTTGCTCTTTAAATTAAGCGACAAGCACATATACACTGCACTTGGGCTCTGCTAAATTACTGCCAAACATATAAGCTGGAAAACTGCAGACTAGACCCACCCACTGACGCCTGACAACATTTTGATTGCTTTCAATTCCAAGCACAAAAATGTATTTAAAAATTAAAATACAAACAAAAATGGGAAGTACCGATTGAGTATGTCAGCATCTTAAAAGGAAAAGAAACAGATTGAAACTTTAAATTAGACAACTCGTAGCAACCAGCCGACATTGAATTGTTATTGAATTTGTTGAATTACAAGAAGTAAGAACATACAAAGCTGCTGGATATTTCTTTATTTTAACAATTGATACATGTTTTCTGCCCCACAGTCCTCCAAAGACCTCAGGATGAATGACTTTGATTATAATAATATACATGCACTTCTACTAACCAGGCTCAATGTATTTTGATTCATTAATTCATGGGAAAGCAGTTTCAAATTTCAAGATCCAGAAGCATTACATGGATATGAAGACTCCATGTCCGGATCATGCAAGCATAAGTTGCCCTGATTGGCAAGAAAAGAATCTAACCTGTTATTAACGGTTGGTTTTCACATAAAAAAGTTAAGAAAGTTCCAGTGCTTTATATAAATCAAGAACTAATTAAGCTGCAAGCTGGAAAAGGAAAAAGTGTTTCTTCAGCTTTGGTGATCCTTTGACATTAGAGTCCCAAAGAAGAACAAGGAGGTCCAGCTCGGTTCTTTCTATTATTGTACTAACGATCCAAGTATGTCTTTAAACACATATTGAGAAACTTAGAACAATAAATTTATCTACAGTTTTATTATTTCAAAAAAAAAAAAAGTCCTTTTAATAAAAAATAATTTTGTTATTTATTATTTTAAATATTTTAACATTATGTTATAATTGAACACGTTAAGATAATCTTTTCATCTATATGAATAATAATAATGTTGTACATTTTACGTATAAATTTTTATATATAAATTAAGGTAACGTGAATAGATGTAAGAGTAAAAATTAAATCAATTAATTAATAATCAAGAACAAAGTAATTGTGAGGTAAATCAACTTGGAATTCTGGTTTGTCTGCCCACATCGGGGCGTGGAATGTGTCCACGCTAGGCATTAAAACCCGAGAGAGTTGGCGTTGAGACGCAGAGTTGTTCCAAGTCGAGGCGCAGGAATTCCAAAGAGTTGGCGTCAGGGCACGCAATGGGGTGCATAGCATCAGTCGCTGCGGCACGAACGTGACACCTAGCAAAATAGGTTATATTTTGTTCGCTCTAACCCGTGCTCTATATAAATCCACGTTCATTTTTTCTTCAAAAACTAGTGACAAACAAAAAGAGAAGAAAAAGCTAACCTTTTTTTAAAGAGAGAGCGTTTTCTAGAGAGAGAATGGTAGAAAGAAGAGAAAAAAGTGACTATGAACTTTTGTAATCTTATATATTCTCCCCTGTAACTCTCATTATTCTTCATAGTGAATGGCTGGAATCAGCAACTGGATGTAGGAGCGTTTTATATGCGAATTAGTTTAACTTCTCATGTTACTGTTTTCTTTTATTGTTCCGTTGGTGTGCTACGTATTTCTGATATTTTCTCTTCTGGTTCTGTATTTACTGTTCGTGTTTGCTTGAGGTTCAGGTGCTTTCGTGTAACAGTAATAATAAATAAGTAATAATATCTCGGTTTATATAAAAGAATTTATACTTAAAATTTATAAGTATAACATTACTTATAGGACTTTCAGATTATTGAGAGGAATGAACTGAAAATTAATTTTAACAAAATAACTTAAACACATAATGCAACCCTTTGTGGTCTAGTAAGATTTTGTTGGCTTAAACTACAATGTGGGGCGAGAAGGGCATCTTAAAAGGTCGAAAATTAAAAATCTTAAAGGTAATTCTCTGTACATTGAGCGAAGAAAAGAGGATTAAATTAAAATTGTTGGTAGATGGAGTGGAGGAGACATGATTTGAAAAGAACAACAGTTTGGCTAATTCTTGAGAAGGAAGCATCGGCAGCCAAATCACTGTGCCACATTGGTAAAAGCAGAGGGCAAACTGTTACATATTCCTCACATGAAGATCAAGGGACTGGCCTAGCTATCATATTATGTGGGGCATTGAGTTAGGAGATGGTAAGTTTAACAAACAAACTGCGCGCCAATGCGCTATTATCAGCTCCCTTTTCACAAATGGCAATTTTGATTAGGTAGGGCCTGTATTTGTTTAATTGTGAGAGTCAGACACAGCAAACCAATCAATTAAAAGAGCTGTATTTAATTAAAATTTTTATAAAATTTTAAATACTCTATAAAAATTATGAGGTATTCAATATAGACTTTTAAAAACGAAACGCTACTTCAATTGAAAATAAATATGATAACATTTCTTTGAAAAAAAAAAAAAAGCACAAACCCCTACTTCAATTTTCATAAAACTAGTCCAAACTTCCAACTGCTATAGATTTGTCTTTATTTAACGAAATTAAAGCGTCAATTTTATCTAATTGTAATCTCATCACTTGAGAAAAGTACCTTGAGGATACTACCTTGAGGATTTTATAAAGTCTTGAATGATAAAACTTAACTGAATGTTTAATAAAGTAAGTTCATTAAACTTATTCATTCATTAGATATAAAATAGGTCTTACGGATACAAATGTAATTGGAGAGGTAAAACAGTTTTTTTGATCCAACTTCAATTACTAGTATCCATATTTATGTATTTCTGTTGCTCAATAGATAAAACTTTAAAATATAATTTAATCAACTTAAATTATTAAATTTTTTGGTAATTAGAATATTAAATTAAAGGGTGCAGCTCTGACTCTATAGTGGAGTAACCAAAATTAACAGACTAAGTCCACTATATTGAGGTCTGACTTAGAATCAAGCCTGTGGGCAACAGAAAACCCAAATCTATATGCAACATGCACACAATTTCATTTATGCAACATGCAACAGTCTTTCTAAGATACAATATGTAACATAGAGCAGATGGAAGTTTGGACTAGTTTTTCGAAGATACAATATGTAACATAGAGCCTTATGCAGCCTTGACCACATTGGCATGGAGTCACGTTTAGGCTTAAAGAGGTCGTGGCCCAGCCAACTTGAAAAAAAATGATTAAATAGATTTAGGTTGGGTTTGTATATTTCTTTATATGTATAACGTTATGTAATGTCAAGTTTGGCCTCTTCAAGAAAGTTTTGTTACATTATAGAAAGATGGTACAATAATCATTTGGAGTAAGTGGTGGTTCCCAATTTTTTAAAATAAATTGAGTTGTCTAAAAATTTGTTAATATAGTTATATAATTTACAATTTTGATCTTCAAAAAAATTTTTTGCTAACTTATATGAAAATGGGTACAATAGTCTTTTTAAATTAAGTGGTCCACACTTTAACTCTAATTATAAATTTCAGCTATTTTACTTTTTCATTTACTATTATAATATTTATTTATCTTCCTTTTTGCTAGTTTAATATTGATTCCTTATAATTTCGTAAGTACAAAAAGACAATTTATTTATATTTTCATCACCTAACTAAGCAATCTCTTTATTATAAATTTTGAAAAGAAAATAACTTCATCAAGACAATAACTTGATCTCTTTCATGATTTATCAATTCATCTTAACTTAATTTGTTTTGTCTTTCCTTTATCAATTGAGTAACGTTTGGCCACTTCAAATTTCAACCTAAAAATTTTTGAAGAATTCAATCATCCACTCTTTATTAATGGCAAAAAAAAAAAATTAGAACATAACATTCTATTTTTATTAATGAATAAATATATATATTTTTAAAAAAAATTATCACTTTGGCTCAATTTTATATATTATAGGATCTAATCAAGTCATTTTATTTTTATCATATATTTATATAATTTTTATGTTAAAAAAATTAGTAAGTGGCCCCCTCAAAGTTGACATCCTGGTTCCGCCGCTGTGGCCACATATCCGTGTAGGCCCAAACAACATGTTCCATTCCAGAAGGTGCAATTAGGCACATTCAACAAGTATAGATTAGTCCAACAAAGGAAGGTTAATGAGGCTAGGCTCTTATAAATTAGAAATAAAACACGGATATGATTGTTTGTTTATGAATTTTGTATTTTTAATTTTAAAAGGATTTATGAATATATAATTAGTATTGAATTCTAAAGAGAATATATGATTGATATCGAATTTGAAATGCATTCAAAAAAGTATAACACAAGAAAAAAATGGATTGAAAATTTATAAAGATACACCTGAACTTCAACATAAACTCACCCTTCAATTACTAGAACTCAAAACTAAATGCATCAGAACAACAGTAACCTATGGATTACAATGCTTCAGGGGCCAAATACTTTTACTAAACTACAAATGTTTAAAGATGACATAACCAACGCTAATAAAGTTATGCGCCTCCTACCTAGCCTTGAATCGGCCAGGTCAGACTTGAGAAATTTGTTTTAATATAAACTGCGTAATTTGTTTTAATTCCTCTAAGGCAGCCAACTTCGACCCTTATAATCTCTCACGAGTCTAGACTGAATCTGGGAAGACATCAGCAGTCCATGATAATGCACTCATTCTAGCACATAGTGGTGGCTGAATACTGTAATGTTGCACCATTGCCCTACACTTAAATCTATCAAGAAGTTATTAGAGGTGTTTCGCAGTCCAGATGAAACTCATCATGTTACATTTTCCACTGTATTTCATTGCTGCACAAGTTTTACATCAATCATCTGAAGCATCATTTTCCTTATCTCATCGCTGCGCAAATTTTACATATCATTCATCTGTAGCAACAATCCCAAGAGAAAATTTTGATAATTACTTCTATGACACTATAAGAAAATTAAAAAAGAAAAAAAATAAAAGAAGAAGATTACTGCCTCGTTGGAATGAAACAGCCACAACAAATGACATCTAAGTCAGACAGCACAGTGGCACAAGAGTATCATATAAGCAAAGCTTAGCTCAGCTCAGCCCAACGAGTTGAAAGATAACCTGTATCGGAAGCTACCACAATTATTGGCAGTCTGCTTCAGGACTTAAGAATCGAATAACCTAAAACAACATTGCACTTAAAAGATAGCTGCTGCCAAATTGACAATCTGCAGTACATATATTTACTAAGAGATGCCCATAAAACCTAAGAAAAAGAGGAAAAAGGCTGACTTAGTGAATTCAATTCCTCAAACAAGTCTCAAATTCAATTTATTATAAAAGAAAATCGGACACTATAAATGCCAAAAGATTTATTTTATTAAAAAGCAAATTCACATATTCCTATGTCCACATCCTTATAGGCACAATCTTCCTCCCCTCCAAACCATAAACACCTGCGAACCAGATGGCTGTGGTGAGAGAGAATTTGATCCCCTATTATCATCTCTCTCCATATCTGGTAAAGCAGATGATCCCCTTAACATAATTCAAAAGGTAGGCTGACTGGTTACTAATTTCAATTTTTAAGGATTTAGACAAGGACAATTACCAGCACCCATGAATGCTAGTTTTTCGTGTCCTTTTCACTAACATGAGTGGCAGGGGGCTGAATGTATACTATTAATTTTTCCTGTCCATTTCATTGAACTCCAACCCAAAGATTTTTATCTTTCCATAACAGTTAACAGTATGGACACTAAAGTTCACTTCAATTTCAATTTTCACTCCTTTTGAGTACCAAAAGAATGGCTCCAAGAAGATATTAAGCCTAATTAAGGTGCAAGTTACACAGAGCACAATGATAACTCTCCACAAAACCTTAAATTCCTCCAATTTTTTCCATTCTCAACCTCCTCGCGGTAGTCCCAGATTGATGAATCCTTGACATTCTTCATTTTCTTTCAGTTGTTACCAATTTCATTAACTGCCAGATTAGCGTATCAAGATAGTGAATTATAAAAGAGATTCCCAGCATAAATGCCTGGGCAAAAGCTCATAACCATAAATACATAGACATATGCTATGCAATCGAAAAAAATCTTTTAGTATGATAACACAGTAAAGCAATATCACAGCTATAATGTGTTGTAATTACATCAATTCAATGCTGTGGATGTATTTCAACAAACTACTGATGCAAAAAAATAATGATTGAAAAAAAAATTAAACAAAAGGGTTCTGAAGAATAACAGTATATCCAAAGTGAGGTAAATCAATACCATTTCTCAATTATATTGCCAGCACCAGGAACAGATATGCACTGCATTTAAAACAATGATCCCAACAAAATATTCACATGAAGCATTCTTGTGGAAAATATACACTAGTATAGTCTTGTTGTAAAGTACATACAACACATGGCTGGTGATTACAGCAAACAGTGGCAGTGCTGAATCAATGGAGTGCAAAATAGGAACACACAAAGCACTGAAGACATTACCGCTACTTTTAGCGTTCAATTGGAGCCTGCAACTGCAAGTGAACCTCTCATGCTATCATCACCAGATATCATCTGTGACCATCAACCAAGCCCTCTAATTCCCTTCGCCCAAACCTCCTTCCTTCCAAATTAGCTTCCTTACACCTTGCGGCAAAGTAAAATATCAACCAAGCTACCATAAAGTAAATCTCCACAGTTGACTGTAAGAAAATAGCAAAAGATTTCCCAACCAAATGAGCCAAAGCCCATCTCATAAATGACCCACAAAGTATAGCCTCCAAACATTTAATTTGTATTGCCTGATTCATCATTGTCAATAACAAATAACAACCTTCTTTAACTATCTCTCTTCCAGTCCTTCTCGGATCAACAATGGCAACCCACGCATCAACAGCAAATATAAATGCCACCAAAGTATCCAACAATGACCATGAAAAAAAGAACCCAGAAATCTGTTTCTCAAACCCACGTATCCATGGTGACATAATAGAAAATGGCATCAATTTTAACCTCACAAAGAGCTTAAAAAACGAGTACTGATCCTCAATTTCACCAAAAAACCACAAACCGAGAAGCTGAGTCAATGCATCTCTAACAGCCCATCTCATCAAAATAAACCCAGTAAGTCTTTTAATTCCCAATCTGGAACCACCCCACGTAACACTAAGTAATGGACTAAACCTCCCAATCAAATCATTAACGACAGTAACAAACACAATGCCTAAAGTCCACGAATAAATTGCAGTAAATCCTAGAATTACCCAGCCATAAGCAGCAGACAAAAAAGTGACAAGAAAAAACAAAGCCGCTGCATCACGGCGACCCAGCTCTAATCCTTTAATGAACATTTGTAAATCTACAAAACTATCACCGTTTTGACCGGCTTCTTGCTCATTATTATCATCATAACGACTATCTAACTCTTCCTTCTGAAAAGATTTTTCTAAGGTAGCAGTCGTTTTGAACGTAACACCAGATTGAACAATTTCCGAAATTTCAATCCCGTTATCAATAATCTGATTTGAAAACCCTAAACTGGGATCGAAATTAGAGAGAATTACCGAAGTGCCATTCAGAGGTCCCTTGAGAAAAGGATTGAAGAAGGAACGGTCGAAGTCGTCGTCTCCGGAGAAGAAATCATCGTCCAAAGTTCCAACACGCGTCAGATGTAGGAAAGTGCGGCGACGATGGGGGTGGTGGTGGTGAGAATGGTAACGGTGGCGGCGCGTTGTGTACTGATTATCAGAGAAGTCGAGACGAGAAAGGAGGGACTTGAGAGAGGCGTCGCGGTCGATGAAGGTGGTGAGGAGGTGGGAGCCGTTCTCGACGAGATTACGGAAAGAGAATAAGAGGAAAGAGAGGAAGAGAAATGTGAGGAGATTGGCTGAGAAGGTTCTGGTGGTTTGTCTGAGTAGCTTACTGGTGCTGCGGAGGTGGCGCAGCCGTGGCTGATCGGTCATCGCGGTGGCGGAGGGAACTTTTTGTTTTTGTTTCGTTTGTTATTGAAAAGCTTTTTTGTTTGTTTTATGAGTTTGATGGAGAGTGGTGGTGGTGGTGGTGGTTTGAGAGTAGGGATTCGTGGTCACGCGTTCTGTGCCACGCGCTCGCTTTAACCAGCTGGGATTACTTGCCAAATTAAGCACATTTCAAATGTCCTCTTTTCACTTTCCCGTGGACCCTTTGAATGACTCTTCATATCCTATTTCTTTTTGCAAAAAAAAAAAAATATATATATATTAATTAATAATCAATTAAAATACTTATTTATTATTTTTTAAAAGAAATTAGGAAGATAAACAAACACATAAAACTTTATCTATTGTCCTTTTGTATTAGCAAACATAATTTTTTTTAAATGTCTTAATTATACTTGTTGTTAGTGAGAATTCGGGCATTTTAATATGTATTAAGTTTAACATGTAATGAACTCTAAAAACATCACTTGTTATTATTTAAAAAATATAAATTTATTATTTATTATTTTAAATTTATCTTTTTAGGCACCGGTTAAAATAACTCTTTAATTAACAATTATCATAATTCAAATCCACTTATTACATTGAATTATATTTTATCTAGATTAACTTATGCATCTTTTAAAATTTAATTAATTTATTTATTTTAAATTGAGTTGTGTGATATGTTGCTAACAATGTCATACAAATCCAATCTAATGTACCTAAAATTGATGGCAAAATACAATCTAAATACACAAAATTCAAACACTGAAATGCTATATGTTGTTTTTGGGTGACATTAGCTGAGCAACCATTGTTGGTGCCCAATCAATTTTTATTTTATTTATTAAATTTAGGCAAACATGGAAGTGGTCTCAAGCTCCCAAATCCCACCTTCTCTTCTTTAATTTTCTTTTTCCCCATTAACAGTGCTCATTTTTTCCAGAAAATGAAAGATACCTAAACAGGTTCAATATTGTACTCTGTTTCTATTAAACAAAAATTCTGAGGTTGACTAATAAACCAAAGAAATCAGTTCAGCATCTACTTTTTCCGAAATGTCGCGGACAAAGAAGTCTGCTTACGAAGAAAATAATGAAAATTCAATTAGTTGGTTGTAAGTTACAACCAAAACCTTGATTCGAATTAAATTCCCTCAGTTTTCCAAGGATAGCGTCTGAAAAAGAAATACACCTCCTTATTTCATAATTCAACTAATAGGATGGTGCAGGAATTTATAATAACACTATCAGATCAATACACATGATCGTTATTAGAAGTCAGTAACGTTAACTCAAGCAACCTTTATCATTTCTCTTTGAATCTTGGGGTTCATTTTCCAGGGAGTCGACAAAATTCTCTGTCGGATTATCAAGAATTTTAGAATAAGAACCTTGAAATTCCACAACAACCGCGGTGACCGCTTAGCCACATTAATAACTTATGATGGGTCGTGAGTTTCCATTTAAAGGAAAGCATTCACGATACTTTCTATCACGGCCCAAAATGCCTTATATAAAAGTTCTGACGGTGATATAAACATAGTATAATATAAATTAAAGAAAAAATTTAAAGAAAACATTTATTCATAAAACATAAGTTTTTACATAATATCTAAAATATTATTTACATAGGAGATATAAGTTACAAACTTTATCAAATACATAAAATACTTCTCTAAGACTCCAAAATTTTCTATGTGGGCTCTGAAATATCACCACCAAACTCTTGAACTCAGGTATCTGTGGAGGAAGAAATGAACAACATAGCTCAGTAGAAATATCCACAATCACACTAGTCTATTACATTTTAAATCAAGACATGCATCAAAGAACCACAAAACCACATGCAACCATTTCATTTTCATAGTCATCCAATAAAGCCCATTACATAGACCTCAATCAACAATCACAAACACATTCTTGTACCCACTTAGATCCCGCATACCGAGCCAGACCACTTGGATCCTGCGTACCAAGCTAGGACATCCAAGGTCTATCCATGTACCACTTAGATTTCGCGTACCGAGCTAGGACATTCAAGGTCCAACATGAATGTTCACTGTCACATGTCATCAATTCATCACAATCACAATAATGGTAGGGCATGCATGGAAATGGATAGTATATCAAAATCAAAACATGAGTTAACACAATTAAAACCTATACTCACAACTATGAAATCCTCAAACAAAATGGTATAGAGGAGTGTAGAAGGGAAATCCCTATCTTGGATGGGCGGAAATAGCTCCCTTTTTCCTTTCTCTCTCTTCTTCTTCCTTTCCCTCTTCTATTTTCTTTCTTCTCTCCCTTTTCTCCTGTTTCTTTTTCCATGAGAAACCCTAAAATGCAAGTGGGTATTTATAGTATTTAGAAAAATGAGACACAAATGTCATTTTTGAAAATTTTAAATTCCAGAATCCCGCTTTGGCGCCAAGGCGCCAACCTTTCCACGCCAGGGCGCGAAGTCTCTGTCACTTCTACGTCGGAGCATGGACCCATTTCACACCGAGGCGTGAACTCTCTGCATCATGCCCTGTTTCTCCTTCTTCTTTCACACCAAGGCACGCATTCTCTGTCTCACTCCCCTCTTAAATTTTTTTTTTTTGTTTGTACTCTTATATAACTATCAATATGCATATACCATATATATATACTAACATTTAATTTTGTTTTAGTCCTAAATCCAGAAATTTTCATACATATACTCTCATATACGTCTTTACATACTACAACATATATAAATCATTCATTAATATGTCAAATGCTCATTTAGATACATTATTCAAAATTTCTGGACGTTTCACTTTGCCTTTGTCAAAAGGTACCATAACAGTGAGTTTTTGGTCAGTTATGTGGTGTGGCCAGTCATCTTTCTATTCCCCCTTGTCCAGGCCATGGAATTTTACTATTCCATTATCGCATTTATTTACACTGTAGCTGTGTATCCTATCATGATTCATGAGTAACTAAACTTCACTTTCTGCACAATGCATTCAAGTTCAACTACTAGTGTCGTGGAACAGCTCTGGCTAACACAATAAATGGCCTAAATAAGTTGCTACTAATTCCAAGGAGTATATGATACATGATCTCCCCTTTTCTATGAACTTTTGTTTTATTATTATGGGTTTTGTTTTCAAGAAAAAAAAAGTACATAGATCCTGAGAGATCAACAGCAAATTGCATTCTAAAATAGGTGATTATTTTTGGGGGGCTATTTTGCATGCAGCCTCAAAGGATCAGCTAGTGATCTGAGCAATAAAAATATTAAATATAAGGGTTCTGAAAAATCATATGTGAATTACCACCAGCGAATGAGGGGAAAAAGGAAACTGCTTATTTGAAATCTGGCTTCTCTGGGTATGTGCAGCCAGACCTTTGGATTACGACATTTGATGCATAACAACCAGCTCTAACACATTCTTCAACGGGCTTATCTTGAACCAGTTGTGACAAAAATCCTCCAACAAATGCATCCCCTGCAAAGCATTGAAAAAAAAATATAAGTACTCCAATTTGTTAGTATTTTTGGCGTGTGTAACATTCACATCAACTAATTGTAGCCATTAGAGTTGGCTTCTTCATTTTATTATTATTATTATTATTCTAATTTGGATGCTTATACTGGTTTATTTAGTAGTTACAACACTTAAAAGAGATGGAAAAACGCATACCTGCTCCATTTGTATCAACAAGTTTTTCTTTTGGTAACGGTATCACAGGGAACTTCCTAACCTTCCCATCCTCAGCAACAATAACAGGATCTGCACCTTGTGTAATAACAGTAATTCTCTTGTGTGTTCCTGATGCTTTGGGCCACTGGGAAATCTTGAGAGCTATCTCCTCAACATCATCAGTCTGGTCAATGAAAACAACCAAACCGGTTAACATGTAAAACAAAAACTTCAAATCTCAAACTATCTGGTATCATGCAACCATTACCTCCCAGCCATGAACTTTTGAAAAAGTTTTTGCTTCTGTTTCATTTCCAAAGACATAATCCATGTATCTGAACCAAAAACCAGCATGTGCTACTCAATATGTATAGATTAGCTTTCACAACAAAAGATTACAGTAAATTCTTACGGCAAAAATTTTTCCAGTGCATCCTTTAAGAATTCACAGATAAATGGAGCAGCAAGGTTCATCATGAAGGTCTGCAGATAAAGAAATGTCAGATCTGTTCTACACAAAAGCTGCCATGAGCAGCATACCAATTACAATAGGCGATTTTATGTCACATGATATACCTTGTTATTTGCAGATGCATGTTCAGCAACAAGTTGTATAGAGTCAGGGGACACAGTGAGGAAAAATCCAGCAATATAGAAGTACTGGGCCTTCTCAACTGCCACAAAATGGTTTTGAAACAGGTCAGTTAAAAGAATATACAACTACACAAAACAAATGCAAACTAATGGTGAAGCAATGAGCTTACCCAATTCCCAAATTTCCGGTTTTTTCAGATGCTCAGATTTGTAGCAATTTGCAGCTGACAAATTCGCAATTAGTGACCTATATATACATCCAACACGAAATGCTTTTAAATCAGATAGATATATCTTTAAAGATCTGTGTTGGAAACAAACTGGTAGAAACACCAAAGGCAAGTATAAAATAGCAAGCTGAAAGAGTGTAAATGGAAAATTATAGGGGAGGCCCAGTTCCAAACTAACCTTTCACCACCCACAACACAGACAGCACAAGTTCCAGTTGGTGCAGATTCATCCTCAAGATATTGAAACTGATTTTTAACAAGCACCAACAAATCTTCCCAATAAAAATATTGATGGGTCTAATGCTTAATGTGGAAAATGCATTTGAGAAAGGCAAATTGTGATAACTTCACCTCACCTTTGACCTAAAATCAAAGATATTACCTTTTCTTTTCAAATTATCACTAACTTCGTCTGCCGTCAAAGAATCTTCATTAGATTCCTTAATAGCAAAGGAGGTCTCACATAATTTTTATAAGCAATAAGGGAGGTCATAGATATTTTTTTTAAGTCAATAAGGGAGGTCATAAATTTTTCCTTTCAGAAAGGAAACAAGAAAGGTTAAGTAACTGAGATATGAATAGAGAAGTTTACATTAACCCCAGCAAGTTTTGAGTTGTTCTTCATTTCTTCACCAAACTTGTCCTTTCCAATGCAACCAATGTAGCTTGTCGCACCAGGAGTTTGAAGCATCCACTGAAATTTGAGAAGGAAAGTCACTCTAGCGCAAATTGAGAAAAGTCTAACCGGTTTCCTCCACCACCATTAGAATAAATTCATAACAGTACCTGGGCAACTTTGATTGAATTTTGAGTAGCTCCTGCACAAAATACAATCACATAGTATCCATCATTCATGAGTAGCTACCAACCGAAAGTACATAGCAAACCATTTCTTTAAACCATTTTATGTGCGCTCAAAGCAAATTACCTCCAGCAATGTATTCCACATTGTACTTTGAAGCCATTTCTTCATACCTGAGACAATTCATGTGAAATAGGATCGTATTTGAGTTAACCAAGAAGAATATACCAATCTCACAACAACAGAAAGATAGAGCATGCATTGATATGTTAATGTCTGACAGTCCAATACGTTAAAATCCTCAAATGTTAACAAGGTAAAACTACATGTTTTAGATCTCTCGGATATGGTAAAATACCCATGAAGTCATCCTCTATTATTACAATGACAAGCTTATATGCAGGGGGGAGCAATATTTAGGCCTGAGGAGGCCAACCCCTATGCAGGGCCAGAGCCACATACGGGCCTGAGGAGGTCTAGGCAACCCCAAGCCTGTGTGCTGGTCTTTAAGGAAGGGTGAACTGCAGGGGTAGGTTAGGGCAGACTTTGTGATTAGCTGAATTTGGCCCCCCAAAATTTACACCAAGATTAATTGAATGTCTATGGGATCATTTTGTACCTACAATTAATACATAAAATAATAAATATGGGATATTAAAGTAATATTCTTATTAAATTTTAAATTCTATATCTAAAGTTATTAACATAGATCTTATTAATGGGTCTTAAAATTGTATAATCAATTATTTACATTTTGGAATCACTATTAAAAGTTAAAATTTTCCTTTCTATATCTCAAATATTCACTTACAAAATATCAAACTCACTTTCTATCTCTAATCTATTTCTCTCTTGGGGTGACTTGCTCTCCCCATTATATAAAACTTGTAAATTATTTTTTAAGTTAAATTTTCAAGAAGAAAAAAGCAACATTACTTTTTCTTTTCTTTTCTTTTGTATCAAATCAAAGAAATTAAATTTGAGTTTGCATATTTTGAGCTTTACTATTTTAAATTTTATTCATGCAATAAGTTATTAAGAATTTAGAATATATCTTTACTATCATTTAATTTATCCTTATAAAATTTAAATATCAATTTGTAACTTTAAGATCAATAACTTTTAAAGATTGTATTAGGTTTCGGCTCCCAAATATATAATTAGTGGCTTCGCCGCTGCCCATATGAGCAAATTTCCTAAATAAGTAAGCAAGAATGCATTTAACCCAACGTATCAACAGGCTTTTTAACTAAAAATTTCCATCACAACTTGGAAAACGATATTCCTTGTTTTCAACCTCAATAAGCCACCATCTATTTCCCATAATCTTATACCAGAGCAGCACTACACTAACAACTTCTAGAATTTATAAACCTTACTTTAGCCAAATGTCAAGCAGCATGTCAGCTTGAGCTTGGTAGGCTTATAAGGACATCAAATTCTATAGCTTAGCTCGTCTTGTGATCATTAATATAATCAATTTTAATTTTTATGTCATATTATGAGTATGAAAAGAAGATGTTTGTCTATTGCAACTTAAATACACCTCTATCAATCAATACCAACACCCAATGTTGAACATAACCATGACTGACCACCACCCGATAGAAAAATAACCACAAGTAGTGCTATTAGTCTTCTCAAAGAAGATGGGTAAACTAGACAAATTAGAAAAATAAAACAGCTGTTCCAATACAAAGATGAATTGCTTACATGGGCAAATGTTTTTCCTCAGCAAGAATAGCATTGTTCAATTTGATGTCATACCTGTCATCATGAAAATAATGTAGTTTAATTTTCAGAGCAAAAAATTCTATAATAAAGTTAGATAGGATTACAATTGCCAACGACAGCGATTATGAGAAGCCAAATGTCTATTAAATTGAGTGAAAGCTACGGTACCAGGATTTCCAGCTATAGTAACCAGAATCATTAGATCCTAGAAATCCATAACGTCATATTGGTAACAGGTAACCTTTGTAAGTAACATTCAAGCAAAAATAATAACGAAATATGATTAATGTACAACATTACTTTAACAAGTAAGATTCAGTGGTTCCTGGCATAGTAACTCCATGGAGCAGAACCCACAAGAAAAAAATTTCTAAACTAGCTAAAGTACTGGCATAACCAGGTTATCTGGATAATCAATAATATGCCAAGATCCAGCTTTTAATTAGTACAAACATGGAGCTTGAGGTTGAGGTAGAGCTAGCTGAAGTAAACACAAAACCCCACTAATGTTTTGGTTAAATTAATAAGTTGAAGTGTTAAAAGTTGATAGAAGCATGAGCTGGAAACAGAACAGATAACAAAGCAAGATCTGAGGAGTGATGTAATGAATTGGAAGATATACTTTTTCAAGAAGTCATCGTCTACAACGGCTGAGATATCCAAGAGGGGATTTCCCATACCCAGAAGAATACTCTGCTGAACCATTGGCGAGAGTAGGTGAAGAAAAGAAAAAGAGGGAGAGGGAGAGTACCGTGAAGTTGAAGGTCTAACTCCAAGCAAAGCAGGGGGATGGTGAGAATGAGGTTTTGGTTAAAATTTTTGTTGTAGGAGATATTAATAACATGGGATATGGTCCCTTTCTCATTCTCGCCAACCCAATTGGCACAACCCATGCGGCAATGCTTCCAATTCTCCTGTAACTATTTTTAAGAAATTATCCACCACAATAAATTAATAGTACATGCCTTGCCTTTCAGGTTTGTTTTTTTCTTAACATTCTATTACTTTAGTGATTTCATTTTTAGGAATATTAATTCATTTAACTAATTAAATGTTTGGGGTTGTATTGCATAGAATATCTTGGATGAAAATAGATTTTACTTAAATTTGCAATTATTCCTACTTTTTTATATATAAAATTAAACCTTAATTGCATGGAATAGTTAATAAAAAAAACTGACTTTAACCTACTCGTTTTTTTTTTTTTGGAAAAAAAAAAGAAAAAATATTGCATCCAATTATATCAATTGTTTAATAAAAAGATAAATTTATTAACTAATTAACTCCGGTATAAACTATAATCATTAAATTACAATAAGTCATGTATCCCTAAAACAACTAAAATCACATTATCTAATTATGTTATTATGTACGAAGAAATCATGATAATTATTCATTTAATAAGATTTTGTCAACTCATGTTATAAGGAATTGGTTGTAAATATAGATGATAAAATAGAATTATTTATAGAATTATGGTATTATTCATAAATCAATATAATATAAATAATAGATAGAGATAACGAATTATTATAACTCGTTAATGAAAAAGATTATATCAAGATAACATAACTTTTCGCCCTAATCAACGTTTTAAGATGCAATTTGCTAAAATCAAGAAAAATTGTGTGAATTAACCAAATTTAAAGAATTGAATTAAGAAAAATTTATTTGCAAACCTGACCAAAATTGTAAGTCAATTGGCCGTTGATGTCTGACCAATCCATCTGTAAAGGCCTGTACAAGCCAATAGGTCATTGGACCATTGCAAGACCATGACTCGTAGCCTAACCCATTCGTTAGTCGATCAAAATTTTTAGAATCTTGATGATTTTCAAAAAATTCCCCTTAATTTTGATTAATTAAACAAATCTCTCTAAAATCAATGTGTTTTTGGATTTTTTTCTGTTTCCGTTTCTACAACGCTCTCCTTTCTTGGCCTCGCGCAATTGTGGTTAGGCCGAGTACATGATCCATCATCGGAAAGTTGAAACTATAGTCAAGATTACATATAATAAAGAAGGCAGCAGATTGCAGATGTATTCTACTTTTTTATTATATGTTTCCCTTCGTCATGATTCAATTAACCCACCAACCCACTAGCCAAAACATGTGCAAAGGAAAATTTCTCTTACACCCAATTAAATTTTAAAAAAATATTTAAACTCATATTTTATTAAACTAATATTTACCCTCTAAAAATTATCACTTTTTATCTAAAAACTAATATTTATTCCTAAAAAATCTAAAAAAAAATATTAATTTAACATAAATATAAATTTTCGTGTTTTCTCAAAATTTATCTGAGAGCTGGAATAGATTTCCCCATGTGCAAATGTCTTAAAATAAACAAGATCAAATCCAAGATGCCCAAAAAAAGTCAGACTCAAAGATATTCGTCTTTCCTCTTAAACATGTACTACAAACATGGCAAGAGCCCACCGACACATAAAATCTCCAATTTATAGAAGCTATCTGAGAGATTCCAGGGAAGATCTCACCAAAGGCATTCAATTAAACTTGCTCAATTAGAAAAAGCAAGTTAAAAACACCGTCAATCATCTGAAATACAACATACGCATTCTAAGTTTCCTCGGAAAGGGGACTAGGCAACAAGGAATAAATCCACATCATAATGCTTTTATTTAATGTTATTATAACAATAATGATCAGAATACTAAAAGAACGTACAGCAACATTCACTGCCGAGCAATTTTCTCTTAATCCATTAGTTCATTTTTTTTAACATTTCACAGGACAGCGAGCACATTGAGTGTGCGGTATTTACGTTATCCGAGGACACCCATATTCCCCGGGCTGAACTGAACAGTGAACAGAATAAACTTCTAAATAATCATMAAGGTGATGGGTCTTATTCCCCCTTTAAGAAAAACTTTAGAGAAAGAAATGAACATTTGAGACATGCCTCAAAAAAAAAATCAGAGCTAGCAATCCGATATGACCTCAATCATATGTAGAAACAAACGTTTTAAATATGATCACAAATAGCTTTTGTAAACTCAGTCGTCGTGGAAGAGCCACCAAGATCAGCAGTTCGATATTTTCCCTCTGCAATTGTGTTAAGGATGGCATTCTGGATTCTCTCGGCCTTATCATGGAGCTCCAAGTGGCGCAACATTGTTACAGCACTCAGCAACAGAGCAGTTGGATTTGCCAAATTCTAAGTCAGTCAAACCACAAAAAGAATAAATAAAAAGCACATAGTGCATAGGAAATGAAGTTGTGCTTCATTAAAACAATCAGCACAAATAGTATGTCTCTTATAGGTCTTCACTCACTGAGCTCATCCACTTGACGACAAAATGGAAGTTCAGAGAGTAGACACCAAGATTACAGACATATCGAAGACTGATTACAAGCACAACATACAAGTGGTTTATATTTGGAAATGATCCATCCTCAAGTAAGAGCATCCATCAAAATAACTTTCAACAGATGGAGTTTCCAAATCCATTAACGCTTTCTTCATCTACATAAACTGAGAGGATACACAAAACCTACAACTTCCATTGGTATTACATAAATAATTCAGAAGTTCTCTCCTTCCCACACTTATCAGGAAGACCAAATTGATTGTTTAAAAACTAAATAGACCACATGTTTATATTTGCATCTAATGCTTGAAGCTTGTCGCCATGATAATATTATCTAATTTCTACAACAAGAGAATAATTTACAGAATTATTATTATTCTGTGATACGCCAAGATAACTTAAGATTTTCACATCATTATAATTATCATAATCAAATTTTTTTTTTATAACCAAGAATTCCTCAATCTTCCGTATTTGTTACAAAGTTTTAAATTAAGAACTACCACCAAATCTTATAGCCTTGATATTAAAAGAACTTATGGATTATAATAGTATCTAATTTAGGTGGCCCCAAGGAACCTCAAAGGATTGGCCTAGTGGTAAAGTCACTTGATCTTAGTTCCTAAGAAACATTAGGTTCAAGATTCGACTCCCATTGACACCAATTCCTTGTAGCTGCACCCACTGACTACAACCATAGGTTTACCCGGTTCGTGCAGAGGGGGCGCTTTGAAAGGACTCCATGGACTTAAACCATATTATCAAAAAAAGAAGAGAGGTGGCCCCGAAGGAAGTTGAGCTTGTGACCTCTTGGTTGAAACCAAAGATATTTATCACCACCAAGTTTTAAAATGGGGACTACCAACTTTCTTTTATAGGAAACAAATGATGTTTATTAAGAATGTTTGAAGGTGAAGCGACAGTGGACTAGATGTCCACTAAAAAGAAATATAACCACAGGTCCATCTTGTCCAAACAATACAATGAAAAACAAGTATTTGTGTATCTATCAATCCTAAATTCTTAATTGGCAACAAACTTACGCAAAAGAATATGCCAAGCATGTGGCCCCAAGGAGCGTTAAACCCCTAATCTCTTGGTTGAAGCCAAAGATCCTAAACACTTAACCCAATCCTTAAAGATCACAAGGGCTAATTGATGAAAATTAAGAAAAAACTTTAGGATGCTGCAATAGTCATTATAATATTATGTTATTACCCTAGGTGAGCTTGAGGCTATAGATAATATGGTGTAAGATAGATGATTACACCTTTGTCTAACAATTGGATGTAAGAAAGATGAAATCCTGAAGTAGGCATTCATATTCATATGGCAAGTTGAATAGCAAGAAACTGAGGACATAAACAAGATTGGTATCATTAAGCGAGTTTGAAGGCTAACCTTCCCAGCAATATCAGGAGCTGAACCATGTACAGCTTCAGCAAGGGCAATTCCTCCCTCACCAATATTGCAACTGCAAAGAAATTTTATTATGTTAGATGATATAGACATATGTATTGGAGAAGACTAAGGATCATATTTACCTTGGTGTTAAGCCCAATCCACCAATCAAACCTGCACAGAGATCACTGATAATGTCACCATAAAGGTTAGGCATCACCAATACATCAAACAGTGCGGGATTCTTCACAAGCTGTCCACAGCAACATATGATGTCAGTTTTTAAGCCCTTAATATTGTATTCAATATCCTTTTCTTTTTTTTTTCTCAAGGAAAAGATTAACAAAATGGAAGTATCATATATGAAGTTTTACATTATGCATCAAGATATATTGCCAATAACAAGGATATATGTATTAAGGAAGTGTCATTATACCATCATGCAACAATTGTCAATAACAACTTCCTCATATGTTATCTCAGGGTACTTCTCTGCAACCTCACGACAACACTGCAAGTAAAAACTAAACCAAATTTCATATGTGGATGCATAGATATACAATCAAGTAACTAGAAAAACCATTTAAAACTCAAAGACCTTAAGAAAAAGACCATCAGTTTTCTGCATAATGTTGGCTTTGTGTATTGCTGACACTCTTTCCCTGCCATGGGCCTTGGCATAGTGGAAAGCATATTCAGCCACCCTCAAGCTAGCTTGACGAGTAATGATTTTGAGACTTTCAACCACACCTCTCACCACCTATCAGTTAAAACAAAAATTTCCTTTAGAGTTATATTACATTCATGGTATAGCCGTTACTGAGTATCTGTTACTGCAGAAACAAACTCACTTGATGTTCAAGTCCACTGTACTCCCCTTCTGTGTTTTCACGGATGGTGATAAGATTCACATCATCATAGCGTGTCTTATAGCCAGGGAGGCTGTAGCAAGGCCTAACATTGGCATACAAATTAAGTTCTTTCCTTAGAGTAAGATTCAAAGAACGATGACCTTTTCCAATTGGTGTTGCCATTGGTCCTTTCAAACCTACCCTATTTCGCCGTACTGATTCTAAACTTTCCCATGTCAGAAAACTTTGAGTTCTAGGATCTATTTCGGTTCCCACATAGTGCTCCTCCCATTCAATTGGCACCTCGGCTGTTCTAAATACCTGCAACAGCACAAATGATTAAATATTTTTACAACTATAAATTTCCATTCTGGAATATAAAAATTAGTACAAATGCCTGAACCTTGCCCACTAGATGTAAATGGAAGAAAAAAGACAATCGGCAAAAATCGGCAATAGAAAAATGAATACATCACATTCCCAACAGCAAAGTCAAATTTCCTTATACCTCTAAATTCTAATACGAATACCTTAAAAAAAGAAAAAGAAAAAAAAATAGAAAACCATATTTCAAATCAAAAGAGCTCCAAAAGCCCATAATCTAATCCACAAACTGTCAATAAACATTCAATTATCCCACATTTCACATTTAATTTTGTTCTCAACAATCAGTCGATCTCCCTCGATCAAGAAATACGTTTCATACTCCAGTCTTTTAAATCTAATTGTCACCCTAAATCACTATACATCAAAACTGTTAAAAAACGACCATGTTGAACACCAAACGACATGACCTAAAAGAACAATAAACTTCATACACCTCTCTTAAGGTTTGACACAAAAACAGGCTACCCCTTAGTTTGAAAATTTTCCTCTTCTATAAAACAAGTTGCTAATCAATTTTATGAAACTTCAAAGAGGTCTGCAACGAATTCCAGGAGATGTTTTCACATGTTTTTCAAACTAAAACCTCTATTTGTAATCAAGTTAAACCTCAGGAGAGCAAAATATCAAAATAAGCACCAAAGAAAGACGATAGGCTATGTTTGGATAGGAGAACGGAGCTAATCCTGAAGCGAACGGAAACAGAGATTACCTGTTTAACGGACTCAGCGATTTCGGGGCCAATTCCATCGCCAGGAAAGAGAGTTGCTCGGATCGTGTCAGAAGAGAAGGCTCTGGCTAGAGGTGAAATAGAGCTAGGGTTGGGATTTGTTGCCGAGAGGATCTGCCTCGATCGGCTTCCGATGACTCGTCTCACCAGCTGCGTCGCCATTGATTGATTCGCGTTGTTTTTTTCTCCGTTGATGTGGCAAATAGAAGCTGAGACTTGAGAGGTTCCTTTTTTAATTAAAATAAAAGAAATAATAATAATCTCAGCCAAACCTTCAATATTTACGAGCACAAAATTTCACCTGCAGGTTTCGGAAATCACCCTATACCGTCAAATATTATTGTTATTGGTTAAAATTAACTAAACAAAGGGTATTATGGTCTTTTAAAACAAATTAACATCGGCAAAGTCTTTATAATTTCCATTAACTACTGCGAAGTCATCACAAGCCCCAACAATTTGCAACATCGAAAAACCATTAGCATCAACCAAAAGACCAAAATCGCCTCCTTTTCTATCCTCGTAATTTTCCACAAACAACAGATTGATAACTCATGGCTGCCGCCAAACTAACGGGGAATCCTGTTCCGTCCATCTACGCAACTAAGCTTTGCATTTGTGCGTAAATTATTATTAAATTTTTGTATATAGTTTAGGATTTGTTTTAATTTTGTATTTTAGATTTTAAATGGTGTTTGTTTGGTGAGAAAAAATTGCAGAAAATAAGTATTATATGGATGCATTATTGAACTTGATCAAATATATAAAAATAATATGCATAGTGATATACATGTCAAAACTTATAAAAAATCATGCATTTCCAATGGCAAAGCATAAATTTAAGGTTTAATTACAAAAATAATCAAAATTAGAGGGCCTTATTCAAAAAGTAATCATTTTAAAAAAATTTTGATATCGTGTATCCACCATTAAACCCTCGACAGAAACACTATCGAATTTATCAGATGTTGTCTATCATCGAATATCTGATGATATACACTTATCAAAGATTTGACTTTTAGAGGTTATCTATCATCGAATGTATGATGGTAAATACTGTCGAACATTGTCAAATGTTGAATAAAGGATTATGACATCAAAAATTTTCAAGCATGGGTCATTTTTCAAGTGACACTTAAATTTGGTCTATCTTTATAATTTTTTTCTAGACTAGTACATTATTTATTATATCAACCAACTATTCACTTAGCAATGTTTTTTATTTGCACATCATTTAAAATACAAAATTTGAGATATGATTTGAATAATACCACTCTTTCTTAAACATATCTCAAATCACAATCCCAATAATGGGTGTAAGTGATGTGCCTTCGTTATATCATCTGACACATTATTCCATTATTCATGAACTAGAAGGTCTACTATTTGAATCGAGATTTGAGATATTTTAAAAAGCATCACTCCTACAATTTACGACAAGTATCATTATTGAAAGGGGTAATGACAATCCAACCGCTGAGGTTCAAAGAAACGTTGAGTAACACTTTTTGTTGGTCAAATGAGACTAATAATAACATCTTATATATCGCCATGATCCATGAACCCCATAACCCCACCAAAATTAGTTTAACCACAAAAAAGGCTTAAAAGGTTGACTTGAGATCTGAGTTAAGTTATAGTAATTTATATTTTAGGGATCTAGTAATTAGGAATTTTGATTTAGGATTTTGGGAATAAACATTCATGTAATGATATATAAGATGGGTATATTTAAAAAGACTTTTATATCCCTCAATCGTTTAGTTTCAATTTTTTCTTGAAACCTTTGCGGCCCTGGGGTGGGTTGTGGGG